>JADRCH010000156.1:2354060-2391784 GCA_019843965.1 Rhynchomys soricoides | reverse complement strand
GTCCCGGTGTACTACACTACAGCTCCGTCCCGGTGTACTACACTACAATGTCCTGTGTTTCTTTTAACAGCTTTCCTAATTAAAATGTTTTCTAATTTGAGTACAATCCTTGAGTTCAAAAGTTATGTCAGTCAAAAATAAATTAAGACAAAATACATAAAAGCAAAAGTCCTAATTTCACCAGTCTAGGTTATTCTGGATATGATCAGTTATAAAGTTTAAAGAAAATATAATCTGCAATGGTGTGCTGTTTTCTGCCTAGACTGTAGGAGTGGTGAACTCAGAGAGACTATTAAAGTGTCCTTCTATTATCTTTAATGGCAGATGCAAGAGATGCAGAACAGTTGAGCAGAAACAAGGTGACACACATTCTTTCTGTGCACGACACTGCCAGGCCCATGATAGAGGTAAGAAAGAACCACGTGTGCGTGTATGTGTGTGTGAGTGTGTGTGTGTGTATACATGTGTGTCTGTCTGTCTCTGTGAGTGTGTGTCTGTCTGTCTTTGTGTCTCTGTGTGTGTGTGTGTATTTATACTCTGTCGAAGTGCGCATGACATTAATGAAAAAGCAGCCATATTCTGACACTAGTATATTCCTGTGGTGACTGAACAGATTACTTTTGTATTCTAGTTAAACGCCTGGGCCCACTTGAGGACATGCTGGCCTGACATAGGGGGCGTCCTCATTGTACTCCTGCTGCATTGCTTGCTTGACTCTTTTTTCTAAGTTCTCCAAAATAAGTTGACATTGCATTTCCTTTTGATTATTAAGAATATTTAAAACACAATTTACAGCCTAGTGGTAGGATATAACCTGTACTTCCAGCACTCAGGCATGAAGGTGGTTTCGAGTTCAAGACCAGCCTGGGCTACATACTGAATTCCAGCCTGGCGTAGCCTACAGAGTGAGACCCTGTGTTAATAATTAATTAGGCAGACAGCACATTGATGGTAGAGTAGCCTAGCACACATGAAGATCTAGGTTCCATCTCTAGAACTATAGGAAAAAGCAGCTAAATAATTAAAACCTATTGCTCCTTTCAAAATTATTTCTGCTTTAGTAGGATCCTAACGAGTTCAAGTTGCTCATTTCCTGACAATGTTTGCCACAAAAGTTCTAATACCATTTGTTTGAAGGAGTAAAGGACAGGAAGGCAAGCCACCCCTGTGATTTTCCCAGGCCTGGTCTGAATGGACGTCAGTAGAAAGCTGTTGTGTTTTAGGTTTGGGGGTAAACAGGGCCTGTCTGCTTGTACACTAATTCCAAAAACATCTTCAGTTTTACCCTAATGGACGGGTTGAGCTGTTGATCAGGAACACAATCTATTTCTGTTTCTGCTGTGACACAGCCCAGGTTAACCTCGTTTTAGAAAACAATGCCTGTGTGGTTGTGATACATTGTTTTTTTCTATTTTAGGGTGGGGGTATTAGGAAGGGAGGGTACTTGTTCTGAAACAAGGAGTCCTGGTTCAGGCTGTTTTCACTGAAAGTCTCATCATGCAAGAGTAGGTGGTATGTATGTTTGTGTGTATGTAGGTATTTATGTATGTATGTACGTACGTATGTATGTATCTATTTTCCTTGGCTTTGGAGCTTCCAGGGTTGAGCCAGTACAGAAAACGCTAAAGTATATAGGTGAGAATGGAGGCTGAGAAGCAGTTTGTAAGCCCGCAGCAGATGGGCACCACTGCCCAGATCCCCCCACGCTATCTTCCCAGTTGGAAGCTCACACTTCTTCTGCTGTTTCCACGGGTGTTTGCTAGGGGCTATGTTAGTCTCATTGGGACTGACAGCTTGTTTTGTTCTTTTGTTTTTTGAGTCCAACAGTTACTTTGAAAATAGTTGTTCCTGTTTTAATTAAATAATTTAATTAGTAAAACAATATTAATTGTTTAACCTGTTAATGATAGTATGTAAAATATAGACATGTTAAACTGCGAAGTGGTCCTGACTGACTTCCTCTTAAATCACAAGATGAGGCTTGAGGTTTCCTCTATTTTAATTGCATAGCCGTCCTTCCGAGCCTCCCCACCGACTCTGCCTTACTGTTATATACTAATTTTAGTGGAGCACACTGCCATAGCATACTGCTCTCACAGTCTTGACTTCCACCTATGTACAAGGGCTTGAAGTGTTAGAAGTGAGACAACTCCTGGTGTTCTGTCCCACACAGAAACCCTGGCTGGACTGGAAAGTAAATCAGGTGGGATTGTAACCCAGGTAGAAAGAAGCTACTGTGTGCGTGAACCCCAGAGCTCAGGGCAGACTGTGGCCTCCATTCTGAGCACACTATATGTCCATCGTATTCTGGGTACTTTGTCTACAGGGACAAACCGCCTTTACAGAGAGAAGAGGGGAGTGCGGAGCTAGGTCACTATGCCCCTTGTTTCAGTTCCTATCTTTCCCCAATACATCATCCCCACACCTACAGTGCCAGCTAGTGCTTTCGGAGATCTCGTAATGTTGTCGTAGCCAATGGATACGGTCACTGCTCAGCTTGATAGTAAGTGCTCGTGTGCGATTTCGTGTTTCCTAAAGGTCACACTGCAGGTTTATAGCGTAACATGGTTTAACGTTGCCCATCTTACTGCATCCATTTGTTATGTCCTAGGTGACTCGTTAGTGTGTTTCTATAAAGCCGCTTAACAGCCTCTCCAGCTATATGTGTGGGGAGTTTTGTAGAGTGATGTGTACACAGTAATTAAGTTACTGGAATTCCAGATGTTTAGGGACTTTGTTTAGCCATCTTCTCTCTGAAATTCCAAATTCAAATTCTCTCCACCTTCCAAATTCAAATCCATGGCCTAACCAATCTGGAGAGAGGGCTGGGAAGTTATTAGTGTGAGGTCTTCCACAGCTCTGTGTTCTTCTGGCCCTGATCCTTGAAGGGAACAGGGAAGGAGTTTTCTGAGAGAACTTCAAAGTCAGACATATTTGTGAAACTCCCCTAGCTTAATCTGGGGAGCCTTTCTCTGGGATGGACAGGAGGTAAGAAGGCGCTCTTTTCCCTAAATGAAGGAATTTGGGTCCAAATAACATCCAGGCAAGATTTCTAGAAGCAAGGCTGCCAGGGAGCCATATATAGGCTCTATGGTGTGAGTGCTTCTTGGATCGTGTTATAAATCTCAAGGTTTTAAGGCACTGAGGGTTTTGACATCAGGTCCTTTAGTTAGGTTCTTCAGAGCAGCTTTTACTGCAAGAGAGGGCAAGTGAGAGCATGTGGTCACATCATTGAACCTGCTTCAAGAACTGATGAGAGGATTCTCTGAGGATTAGCTTCTGTGGGTATGTGATGTCATGCCTTGGAAATACAAGTTTAGGGAAATTAGTATGTCATAGGCTCCTAAGAAAATCCTGGTTAGGCTGAGAAGATAAACCCTTACAAGTTGCAATGTAGACACATGTTCAGTCTGTCTGAACAAGGATCTGTGAGCGTGCTTGTTGATATGATACATGATCTCCAGTCTTGTGAACTATTTTATCTGAGTGACCAAAGGGTACTCAAGCATCTGCCATGCTAAAGGTCAGACCCTGCCCCTGAGACTGCCTTTGTACAGATTGTACCTCTTCATATTGATTTACTTGCATGACTGTGAGAGCTTGCTGTAGGTAAAAGGGAAGACTCTGTAGTTTTAGTCCTATTGGACATATACCCTTTCTGGGTGTAGCAATCTGTTTTCTGTCACAATTCCTGACCAGCACAATGTCCTAAACTGCATCCACCACAAAGGTCAGTTGAAACTTGCTTAGCTGGTTTTCATTATGCAATACAGATTTTATTTTTCAACTAAATAAGAAGCTTATGCTTTATTACATTTTAGTTTGACTACATGTAACATATCATTATTTGGTTGATTTGGGGGAAAGTTTCCAGAATAGCACTAGTGTCTGAGACTAAGTGTCTAAGATTCTTACCAACATGCCTGAAGGGAAAGACTGGAAATCACTGATCACAGGCCTCCAAGGTGGCTGAGCCACTGTCTTTG
Organism: Rhynchomys soricoides; assembly: GCA_019843965.1. Taxonomy (NCBI): domain Eukaryota; kingdom Metazoa; phylum Chordata; class Mammalia; order Rodentia; family Muridae; genus Rhynchomys; species Rhynchomys soricoides. The sequence goes on along the minus strand of JADRCH010000156.1, from coordinate 2,387,798 downwards.
GTCATCAAGTAGAACCAAGTGTTTCTGATGGCACAGGGTTTGTGTGGCCTCTCATACATGGAATAAGACAGTCCAGGGAAAAAAGCCCGGAGCTCCAAGTGTGGTCCTTCAGAGTGTCTGAGTAGGTCTTCCAGAATGAAGACACTTTGCTTGCTTGCTTATTGAAATTCAAGAACAATTCTATTAGTGTTTAAAAGAAAAACACCCAATACAGGCAATCTTCCATTCTCAGCAGCTGCCTAGAGGAGAATGGTAGAGAGAAGGAAAGAGCCACACCGGTAATTCAGAAAACATCCGAAGCTGTACAACTGTGCCCTGTAGGCTATGGATAGGAACTCTGGGAAGGAACTGTATCTCAATAAAGGACTGGTGCTTCTGCTTATTTCTAAAGTAAGCCTGCCTTCCTAGGAGTGGTTTCTTCGCTAAGGAATTGGCCAGGACCAGTTGGACTGTTAGGTCTCTACCCAGGCCAGAGATTGTTCTTCTTACCTAATGGGCCTTCACTGCTACTATAACATCCCCCAACCCCCACCCTGTCCCACATTTCTGAGGAGGTAACACTAAAATAATTAAAAAAAAAAAAAAAGCAAGCACTTTACCAACCAAGCCAGGCTCAGAGCAGAATGAAGGCCCTTAAAAACATCATAAAAGGAGCCAAAGAGATGGCTCGGTCGGTAAAGTGCTTGCTTTGGAAGCATGAAGACTTGAGCTTGGATTCTCCTAAAAAATACCAGATACCTTAGTGCACATGTGTAACCCCAGCTCCGGGGAGGTAGAGGCAGGAGGATGGCTTGTTAACCAGCCAGTTTAGCTGAACCAGTAAGCTCCAGATTCCCTAGAGACCCTGTCTCAAAAAGTAAGTCGAAGAGTCATTAAGACACCTAATATTGATCTCTGATCTCTACTTGCACACACATTAATGAACAAATGTGGGCACACATTTCACACACAAACATAAAGCAGCACAAAAATTTAGGGACCTTACTCATTAGGAACCCCAACTCCCTTTCTCTCTGAGATTCTAAGGAGCTATAATTCCCTTTCTATTCCCACTGCTTCTCTCTCCTTCATATCTCTCTCTCTCTCTCTCTCTCTCTCTCTCTCTCTCTCTCTCTGTGTGTGTATTGTTAGAAATCAAATCAAATTCATGACTTTATACATGCTAGGCAGGTGCTCTTACACTGAGCCACACTCCAGCTCAGCAACTACCTTTTATCTGATAAATCTCAGCAGAATTGGGTTCCAAAGTCCCTATGGCTCGTTTAGGTAGCTTGATGTGAAACTAGTTCTTCTGTCCTAGGCCAGAGATTTTTTTTTTCCCAGCATGCTCCTTGTCTCAGTCCTTTGCTGCCATGGCTGATGCTTCTGATGCCAGTGTCTATAGATATTTCTACATTACAGAAGGAGTACGCCTATAGAACTCTCCCTAGAAGTTGTGGGAGAGTGCCTATTCCCAATACCAGAACAGTTTTATTTTTAAGCATGTATTAATTGTATAAACTAATGGATTCCCTTGTGATATTTCCATGCCTGATTATAATCTACTTTGATAATATTCACCACCCTCTCTTCTCTTTTATCCTTTTCATTTAGCAAAATTTCTGCTCTGTTTTGTTTTATTTTTGGTAAAAGTTAATATTCTTTTCCATGACAGCTCTTCCACATGGAGGCAGTGAGCTAATGGTATATTTGTTTCTTGAGTATCTAGTATATGCCAGGCCAGAGGCAGGCACTGATGATACATATGTGTGCTCGCCACCCCCCTCTGCCTTGGCGGAACCTTTAATGCATAGACAGATCATATTCTGATTATTTTATAAATATTCACATTCATTACAGCCTAACGAAAGAAGAGCTATGGCTCAAGGTAGGTGACAAAATCAAATAGAAACAGACTGGAAGATCCAAGAGTGAGCTCTGTCTTCCATCCATAAATCTGGAGTTGTTTGCACCAAGCATGCATCTGAATGAGCCTTAAGCAATGACTAGGAATTCATATAATCAGCTTACAGTATTATGTCCAGAAGGAAGCTGGCACAGAGAGGCAGAATGGAACTGCCTCTGCATGCCCAGACACTTCACTGTGGTCTGATCCTCCAAGGCTTCAAGCCTCACAAGCAGTCTGAATTATTCTTACTCTTTTGTGACTTAACTGATTTTGATGACTCCACCTGTCAGAAAATTGACCCTGGCCTGGATTACATTCTGAGGTCTTCTCATTGCAAAGGCAAGGGTCTTTCTCCTGGAGACAACCATTTAGGACTGGGCTTTGATGTCAGTCATTGAAGTACACGTTATTAGTGCATTTATAGGGAGAAACCATCAATACATAGATTAATTTCAGATAAGAAACCCGATAGATCTGTAGTTAGAGTATTCAAGATATAACAGTTCTTCATCTGATTCTATGCTTGGGCTGTGCCTGGGAAGTGCTTATGTTTCTTAGGAAGTGTTTCCTTACTGGGTTGCAGGATAGTAAGTGCTTATAGTCAATAACATGCTTGCAAAAGGACTTGAGTTTGATTCCCCAAACTGATGTTACAACCAAGCATGGTGGTTCCTGTGTGTAATCCCAGTACTGGGGAGACAGCTCTCCCTGGAGCACACTGGCCAGCCAGCCTAGCCTTGTTGGCAAGCTCCACGCCAAAGAGAGACCTTGTCTCAAAAAATGGTGGACATCACCTGAGGAGCAGTACTTGAGGTTATCTTCTGACCTTCAAATACATGCAAAACCCAGCATATACACAAACATTTGTGCACATTTACACAGAGTGTTTCTGTATTTGACAGACTAGTATGAGCATAGTGTCTTCAGCATTGAGGAGAGGTAGAAAACGGTGATTTTTTTTTTTTCCAAATCAGAAACTCAGTATTGTTTGTAGGTGCTGAGGAAATAATATTGAACAAGGAAAGGTCTCTCCCTTCCCCTGAGAAAAGAAACAGAACCCTGCCTTTCTGATGTAAAAATTTCAGAGTTTGTTTCATTTTTCGTTCTATGTATTTGACAGAGCACCTGCAGGAAGCAACTATTTTCACTATTAATAGAAATGCCTTAAAAGTGTATTCATCCCATCACACGGCGTCTTCACATCAAAGATTCTAATTCTGCATTGATGAACTCAATAGAGAAACAGTCTACATACATGTATGTTGTATGTTTAGTGGGTAGATTGAATGAGCTGGAATTTGGTTTGAATGGTTTTGCTTTTGTATTTTGAACTCTTTTAGCATATATGGGTTAAATAATAACTAGCTTGTTTTCATAGGTAGGCATTTATGTATTTATTCATTATGTAATAGACTCTCAGTGAAACCTAGGCTGGTTCACATTCTCTATTCCTTCTCAGTCTCCCAAGTGCTGGAATTACTGGCATGTGCCACCATGCCTTGTTTACTTTTAATGATCCTGTTTTTATTTCCTTTAACACTAAAGATACTTTTCGAGCTATCCTTGTCCAGTGTCTAATTTTGTGGTTTTGCTTTACTTGGCTACCACTGTTTATTCTGTCACAGGCTGTTCTCCGTGTCTCTACACTGCCTACATTCACATACCCCTTGCTGAGGACATACTCACCAGGATGAGGTGCTGCATCTGCTTGGGCAGTCCTGTACCTTGACCTTGGGGCTAGACATAGTGGCTGGTAGAAGTCCCTGCAGAAACCTTGGTCCTCCTGCTCTATGTCCCTCTGAATTTCACTGCAGCAGTTTTGTTGGCTTCTGAAATATGAAGAGACCATCTCCTTCAAGGCAGAACCAGAGTTAGAAGGCATTTAAAGTTTAAGGAAGAATGATTCTGTTGCTCCTCTTCTTCCCAGTGTGGTTTGGTACGAGAACACATGCATGTAGCAAATACTGAAGCAGTCTAGCCTGTCTTTCCCAGACTTTAATCACTGCTGTATGTTTAACAGGAAAAGAGAGACCTTAGGCTTTTTTCATTTCTGTAGTGCCTACACTGTGCTCTTGGTTAAGACATGAATTTTGTCCATTCATGACAACCTCTGTTTAATGTTCCAAGTCCTTTTGGGCCATGTAACACTCTTGGACCAGTGGGTAGGCACTCCACTCCTTTGTGGAGTTTGTTTGGCTCTGATGGTGTATAGTTCAGTCTGGCACACAGAGATGTAGACGCTTGCCAAAGAACAAAGAACTGCTTACATTTTAACCCCATCCCAAAATGAGAAAGCATGTCTTTGGTCACATGTGGCTCATTGATGTAGGAAAGCAGAGCTGTGTCAAGAATGACTTCATGTGAGCAGTCTGTGGTGCCAGAAGGTCTGATTGATTAGTGTGTCACAGCCTCCAGTCTGATTAGTGTGTCACAGCCTCCAGCTTATAGGCAGCTGCCACAGCTCCTCACTTGCCAGGAAGGGGAGGCATCCATGGTATCTAGTTTTATAGTGCTACTAAAGCCTCTCTTGTCAAATTACTAACCTGCAATCCCCTCAGAAGGTTCAGTGACTTTCTCATTGAGCTCTAAATGATCTGTCGGCTGCCTTTGGTTTACACTGGGAGATTGGACCCATAAAAAAGATCACGCAACTTCATAACAATCAGAAGCTTTGTCATACTTGAGGCATGCACGTGGGGTTGAAGGAGTTGGTCTCTTGGACTTTGCAGAGCCTAGAGGTAAGAAACTGAGGTCACATTTAGGGCAAAATTCCCTGTTCTGGTGTAGGGAGGGTCGCTCCCCAGGCACAAGTGTTGCCTTCTCTGCCTCTCTTGTCTGATGCCCACTGTGTTCCCCTGTGCCTAGGACACAGAGACCTAACAGGCAGAGTGAATGTGAGTGTGCAGGATTACCCAGTTGTGGAAACTGTAAGTCATATTTCTTCTAGCACAAGGAGAATAGACTCCCCAAACCATTTGGAACACACAGAGATGTGCAGATTTGGGGTGCACTGAGGTTCATGGACACAGTGTTGGTAATGACAAAGCAGTAGAACCAGTCTCAGTCCATGCATGTGCAAAAAACTTGAAGCAGTCCCCAAAGAAGGATGTCTGTGTATCTAAAGAGAAGAGCTCATTAAGAAACAGAAACAAATCATAGCAAATATCTATAATATGATCTCTTATAAAATGTAAAATCATCAATTATATTTCTATGCCATATACAAATAGAGTCTGAAATGATCATAATAGACTCTCAAGAATGAAGGAGTATTATTTTCTTTTAATCTTTAATTGACTTATTCTAGTAAGAGCAGTGGTTCTCAACCTTTCTAATGCTGTGACCCTTAATACAGTTTCTCATATTGTGGTGACCCCCAACCATAAAGTTGTTTTTGTTTCTTCTTCATAGCTGTAATTTTGCTACTGTTGTGAATCATAATATAAATATCTGATAGGCAGATAGTCTTAGGTAACCCCCGTGGAAGGGTTGTTTGACCCCCAAAGAAGTCTCAACCAATAGGTTGAGAACCACTGCAGCTAGAGTCTCTTTGAGTGATAAGGGTTGATGAGAGATATTCTTAGTGCCTGTGACAACAATGGGTAGATTGCATGTGCATATTCAGGCTTAGCTTAAAAAAATTGTGAGGTGTATATGTGTGTGTGTGTGTATGTTATCACCTTGTGCCCTGGATTCATGTGTGATATGTGACATCAAACATCCTTTGTGGTCTGTGGTCAGCAGATACAAAGAAAGTAGTATATCATCCACTTCAAGTTGTCTTAATCTTCGAAGGCAGAAGCTAGCCCAGGACATGTCTGTAATGATAGAGGCTTTATTTTCAACATCAAACCAATCTCTTCCTACTGGATTGACTGGACAGAGGAGTGTGCTTATGCCCTTCTTCCAGGATTCACAGATTCACCTAGTGTTAGAGTTTGAAGCACTGGTCAGTGGTTCCTGTGTAGATACCCACTGTCTCCTCCATCCTGGGTGATTTTGTTTTTTACCAGCATTGCACAAGCACCAAACCACTCACTGGTAGTGAAGCCCAGTGCCTTTGGAGACAAGCAACTGTTTGCCCTGGGGTTAGTTTCTAATTGATGGTTGTTTCTTGCAACCTTAGCTGGGTCTCACTTCTCTAGGAAAATTTATAGATGTCATCTGAAATTCAGTGGTACCTACTTTGCTCAGGGATTGTAGTACCTCTTGTGTGTTAAAGCAAATTTGTTTGAAGCCAACCCCAGACTTAAATAGATATGACTCAAATTGAAATAATTACTGTCGGGATCGAAAACTGTCTAGTAATTGCTCTTTCTTGACTCAGCTGTCTGAGTTCCTTGTGTGGGGCAGCCAAGTGCAGAAGAGCTTGGCTCTTATCTGCCTGCTACTCCTCTGCCAGCATCCTATCTGCAAATGGAGCACTAGTGTGACAAAACTGCATGGGACAGGAGGAAGGCTGGAGCCTCCTGATACCAGATGATTCTGGAGGAAATGTGCTGTTTCTTAAACCTGCAGTATGAAAGGGCTCTGTGTTTGCCTCCTGGTAGCATAGCCAGGCTTTCAGCAAACATCTTGTCCTTCTCATCAGACTTCCCTGGAGTGCTCCTGCTCCCTAGCCTACTGTGAGTTACTGGATGATACAAAGAGAAATAAGAAGGGTTCCAAATTGATACAGGCACATAAATCCTCACGGTGGTGCAGAGTTACAAACATGTAGCAGGTGTAAGGGGCCCCAAGACACCCAGGAGGATGTGGTAGCCAGTAAGATTGGACCAAAGGGTGGGAGTTTTGTTTGGTCCTAAAAAGACACGGAGAGCTTGCTAGGTGGTGATGGGGAGGACAGTTGAGTGTGACTCCTAGCAAAGAACAACACATGCGGTGACATGGAAATGCAGTGCAGGGTGTGTCTCAGCCTGTCAGAAAGGCTTGGCAGAGTAGATCAGAGTGGCCGGACTGGAAAGGCAGCCTCAGCGAGGATCGGTTGTGTGTCAGGCTGAGTCTGGTGGGAATTAGAGACTCACCTAAGATTTGTGCACCAATCAGGTAACACAGTCAAACTCCTTTTCCAGAAGTTGTCAGTGCCGACATAGAACGGAGGGAGGGGATACATATCTTAGAGGCCCTGGGAGGCTCTTGCCCTATTCCTAGATAGACATAAGGGTTTGCCCTGGAGCACTAAGCAGTGATGTTTGTTTTCTAGAAATAAAGGATCAGGTTGGATCTGGGTCTGTCACACAAAATGATACAGCAATGTTGAAAATGAAAGAATGGGGAAAGAAGCAAAATGAGCCAAAAGGAGGGGCAACAGTAGTCCTGTCCTATTAGACAAACGCGTGATAGGTACAAAAGCAAAGCGGTCAGCTACATAAATGACGGAGGGAATAATCCATCTAACAGATGTAACGGCCATTAATCTCTAGACACCTCAGAAACAACTTAAAAATAGTGATTTCTTAGGTAGAATTGAAAGGAATTATCTAGTGTATAGTCGTGGGGTGGGGCAAGGGGGTGTCAGGGTACCTTACGTAATAGCTTCACGGTGCAGACACTGGAGCAACTGATGGACATGCACACCCCAGAGCTTTGGGTGAGATGTTCCTGCTGTCTTCCAAAGCTTGTTAGAAATGCAGGTCCATTCAGGGCTCCAGAGAGAGTGTGGGTTGAACAGAAATACTTGAGCATCTTCTCTGTAAAATGTGTGGCCACTTCATTGGGTCTGAATACAAGAAAGTGGTAAGATGGGATGGCCAGGAAGTCATGTCTGTTCTAGTATGGTGTTTGCAGCATAGTGGAAGATGTCCTCAGTCACCAAGCTCACATTGTGATATGGCTGTATGTGTGTGGTTCCTACTAATCCCTTGTACAGTCTAGTTTACCTCCAGTCTTCTGGTTGCAGTCTTTGGGGTTCTCTGCAGAGGCACCAGAGGGTACTCTGAGCCTGGACCATGTGAGCAGTTTACGTTTGTTTTACCTCAGGCAAGCATCCTTGGTTCCTTGGTTGTGGACCCTCACCTTAGGAGACGCTTATCCACGTGGCTATTATAGGCAGCTACAAGAGACGGAGTTATGTTGCATGTGAGCAAATGGGATAGGATTTAATGGGCGTGGGATGTCGTTTAAGGTCTTTAAAGGGCAGTTTGGCTTAGTTTGGTGGGAGTATCCAAATAAAATCTACAGGCAAGTGTGTCTCTGGCTCTGGTTGGGACAGTGCAGTGTATGGCTAGCAGACACTAGGCACCCTGAGCACTGTGAGGAGCAGGGATAGTGTTTACCCCAGGGGGGTCTATGTGTTGCAGGCTCTTTAGGAAGAGGCCTCAGAGTCTGTACCCAGAAGTTTGAATGGCAAGCAGAAAGTGCCCAATGGTAAAGAGCCAAGTCAGGGCTCACCTTGCTATGAACACCATTGTTGTTTTTCCCCACAGGAAAAATGATTATTTAAGTGGATCCAGGGTTACTTAAGATTAGTTTAAACAAATCTGCTGTTTTCGGGTGCTCTTAATAATACATTGCTAGGCAGTGACACAGGTGGATCAGTGCCTGTCCACACCTGCAAGGGAAGTGATGCAATCTTATTTAAGGTTGAGTGTGAAGCAAGTGCATAGCTGGCTCCTTAGTGCAGACCAGACAAACAAGCTGTGCCCAGAATGCTTTGGGACCATACCTCCCTCCCAGCAGCTCCACTCTCTGGGAGATGTGTGTGTCAGGAGGATGGCATCCACCCCTGGACGGGCATTGACATATCACTTGTCTTCTTTCAGCTGTTACCACAACCACAGCAGATTTCAATTTCTACCTTTGATCACAGAGCAGGTGAATCGTTGGCCACCTCTCGACCTTTTTGATGGGAAAGAAAAGAGTACAGGGTGAAAGTTACAGCAAGCCCAACTGTAGAAGGTTCACAGTGCGGTGCTGGGCTCAGTGTTCCCAGTATCTTAAGACTCTCTTTTCTGTCTCTTTTTCTTTGCCTTCTTCCCACCCTCCCCCCACTTACTAAGGATTTAACCCAGGGACTTCTGCAAAGCAAGCAAGCACTCTCCATCTCCAACCCCTTTCAAACTGTTTTGAGGCAGGGTCTCATCAAATAGTCCATATTGCTCTTGATCTCTTTCTAGCCCAGTCAGGCCTGGTACTTACGATACTGCCTCAGCCTTGCAGGCAACTGGGATTACAGGAGGACACAACCAGGTCTAGCTTGAACTTTTTTTCTTTCCCCCAAACTTTCTTGTCATTAAAATTAGATGCGCCACAAAGCCCTTGGTTCTTCTGACTATGGCCAGTGCCAGAAGGAAGGGGATTGTAGGTGAGAACCAGCGTCTTCTTATCATTTTGGTAATTCTAGGGTGAGCAGCTTGGATGGACAAGCCCAGGCGCTGAGACTCCACTCTTAGGAACTTGCTAGTATGATGTGACAAATAGAACCTAATTTTCCTAAGTTAGAGTTTCTTTTCTGAGGAACCAGCTTCATGATCTCAGGGAAAGGCGGTTACTTACTAAGGATGCTGAACTTGAACTGCATGTGGTATTCTACCCTCAAGAAAAAGTGGTTCCTGGCTAACCTAGTATGAGGAGCCTATCCTAAATAAACATCTCCTGTTTTGTTTGGTTGTTCCCTTTAAACTGAGGTTTCCTGCCTCTTCTGATGAAAAACTGTTCTTCCTACTTCCATAATGAGCAATGATATCACAACTCATTGGCTTTTACTGGACATTCTGAGATCCTGGTGACTCTCTGCCTCCTTGGTGGCCACAGTGCTTTCTGCCCTGTGGCTTCCATCTGTGTCCAGTGCTAGAGCATACAGCTGTCGAAATAAAAATAGCCCATCAAAGTGTTCACAGTGGAAGGGGGAGGGGTGTGGTAAAGCACTCCCCATCAAAGGGAGGCCCTAGGACACTGGTGCCTAAGCTGAGAGAGGAAAGCACCCTTCCAGCTGCACCTGCCATGTTGTAAACCTCAGGTAGTATCATGGCAACCATTGCAGCATTCACAGTTGGCCACATTGCGGAAGGATGCTGCTCCTTGTGTGGAGGGGAGATGGCAGCATGCCACCCTTGCCTTTGCTTCTCCCTAACTGCCCAGCTCCCAAACCCTTGCTCCTCTGAAAGCTCCTTGCCTTGCTCGTGTAGTTCAAGCACTCTTGCTAAATTCCGCCTCTACTTTTGGGAGCCTGAACCCTACCTTCAAGGACTTAGCTAGCCCTTAAGATCAATACTCAGTTCTGAGTCAGTCTTTACCTCCTTCCCAAACATGCCCTAAATTTGACCCAGAGAAGATCTCTCACCAATTAAAAAATTAAGTCTCACAATCAAAAAAAAACCATGAATTGTTGTGAGATATATGTGCGTATGTGTATATATGTATGTATATGTGTGTGTGTGTGTGTGTGTGTGTGTGTGTGTGTGTATATGCATATTCCTTAATATATACACTGTAATGGTTCAGTCTGTATAACGTTACTTGTATATATAGGATTTCAGGTCTGACTACTTGGCATCGGATAACCAGTTAGAGGGCTTTGCCCTGGAGAAACCTATTTGTCCTGCTCCCAGCATTTCTAGTTGCCTGTAATTCTTTGTCTGTAGTTGATGCCCCCTTAGACTTCTCCCTTCCATGTTATCATGTCCATTGGAGTCATCCGTGTTCTTATCTTCTCTAGGCAGCCATTGCAATGGACAGCAGCCATTAAAGAGAACCACAGCCCATAAACATGTAGAGATTAAGTGACCATATGGTACCCAGTTCTAACTGATATATCTACAACACAAGTGCACCTAAAGCTCAGGGACCATAGCAGAGAGGGAGTGGGCAGATTTTATAAGGGCTGCAGAAACCAGAAGTTTCTGTGAGATTTCGTTTCATAGAAATGTCAGAGACGTTCTAGATCCATGAAGTCTTTATCATAGAGGCTGCCTTCATTTTTCATTCTTAATGAGCACGTTCACCTTATGCCCTGCCAAAACCATTAGCAACAGGCAGTGAAGGTTGAGGCTCAAGCCTTCTGAGATGAAGGCACGAGTTTGCCTGCATGGAGCCATGACTCTAGTGCCAGATACACATGTCATAGCCAGCGTAGAGGCTGTGCCTTTCGGATATACAGGTTTGAATTTTTAAAAGATGCATCTACCTTTTGAAGCATCCTTTTCTTTACTTAAACACATTTGCTGCTGATGTTCAAGGAGCAAGAGCTGAGAGACTGGGAAAACAGTGATCACTGTAAGAGTTTGGGTTCAAGCAACCCAAGCTTGCATGCTTGGCTAAGGCACCTGCATTCTGGGGTTTGGGAGGAACTCAGAACACACAGCTGGAGTCTTTGTGAACCAAGTTGTAGAGAGAATCTTTGAAAAGAGGCACTATACTGTGTTGAAGTTCTGCTGAGCAAAGGCCTTTGGAAGGAGACTACAGAGAAGAAATCACAGAGGCTGTAAAGCAAGAGCTCAGGGGAGGGGTCCAGGGAAGGATAAGACCTGCTGGGACTGACTCGTGGGCAGGCCAGTGGTCCTGAGCAGGCCACTCAGAGAGCATATTTCAATAGGAGGGGCGTGTAGACAGACTATAGGACTTGAAGTTGGGTCTTCTTTACTTTTCAGATTCAGAGGCAATAGTGAATATGTTTTAGGCACACACATAGTCAGATAAAAATGTATCTTTTACAGAACAAATGTTTTCCTTAACAACCGTTTCTTTGATGTGCTTAGATGGCACTACTCTGCATGAAGGTGTACCGCAGAATGTCTGCGTTTTGAGCACATGTTAAACTGGCCTCAGATTTTATGAGTCACAGTTGGCACATCAGCTAACCTTCACACTGAACCAAATCCAGAAGAAGCAGGAGAGAGAGCAGCCCGATCTCCCCCATTGCCTTCCTATAATCCACCCCATGTGGGCCAGAGGAAACCCCTTGTTCAGAGGCTACTTTGGTCTTTCTTTGAAACCTTGAACAAAAATAAACACCAGAATCCTCCTCTGTCACTCTGACAAGTCAAATGTATGTCGTTTTCTGACTAACCTGAAAGCAGCAGCAGCAGGTGTAGAGGCTTCTGATTTGCATCTTGGCTCACAAAATCAAACCCAAGGCCAAATCTTACCTCTGCACTCTGACCATCCCACTCCCCCCACCCCAAACCCCACCAAGGACCACAGTGTTCTTGGAAGTTGTTATTTGTAGTTATATTGCCTAAATTTAGCATGCAGGAAGAATCAGTGGCATATGGGTACTTTCAGAAAATGCCTTTCAGTTCAGAACTGAGACTTAAAGCATGCATTATGGAGTATCCCTACAAGACCCGAGTTTATCTTCAATTTATCTTCAGCTGTCATCTTCCTTTTTTTTTTTGTTTCTCTTATTTATTTATTTATTTATTTATACTTTATTTACATTTCAAATGTTTCCCCCTTTCCAGATCTCCCCTTTGGAACCTCCCTATTCCTTCCCCCCTCCCCCTGCCTCTATGGGGGTATTCACCCACCCACCCACTCTTGGCTTCCCTCCTTGGCATTCTCCTATACTGGGGCATCTAACACGCCCAAGCCCAAGGGCCTCTCCTCCCCCTGATGGCTAACAAGATCCTCCTCTGCCACATATGTGGCCAGCACCAAGGGTCCCTCCATGTGTATTCTTTGGTTGGTGATCCAGTCTCCGGGAACATCGAGGGGTCAGGCCAGTTGCCACTGTTGCTCTCCTCCTGGGGCTGCAGACTTCCCTCAGCTCCTTCAGTCCCTTCTCCAACTCCTGCATCTGGGACCTCACGCTCAGCCCAGTGACCAAGAACCTCATAAGAATCTAGACCTTATCTATTCTTTATTTTCTATAACAAATTCCAACTCCCAGTCATATGGTGCTTTTTCCTTTAATATAACATAGTTTTTTCAACTGTTATAGGCTGTATATAAATTCTTAGATTAAAGAAAAACATCAATCTAAACTCATGGACCAGACACTGAGCTTAGCTTGCACACACATGATAGAGATACCAGTCTCCAGCAACTCTGGAATAGACACCCTTGCAAAGAGGGCCCTTATGAAGGAGACTGACATGGTCTCATCTAGAATGTGCATCTCAAGAAGTTTCAAGTCAACAGTTGTCATCTCTTGGGTCTGTGACCTCGAAGAATCTAGTTTTTCAAAGTTTACTTCCTTTAGGTTTATATGAGGTGCAGAAGTACTAGGGTCTACGGGGACAGAGATAAGAACGGTCATCTCAAGGGGTAATGAACAGGGAAGGAAAGGAGTTAGTATGTAGTGGGTGCAGAATCTGATTTGGGAAGAAGAGTAAGTTCCAGATATGGATGATGGTGATGATTTACAACCATAGACGTGTTCACTTAGGAAAGGTCACCTTGGTACCTGGTCCAGTGGCTATCTATGTAGTCATGGGTATTGAAAAGATGAGATGGGGATTCAGAAGTTCAAGACCAGCCTGGGTAACATACAGAATCTCCACTTCAAACAAATAAATCCAACCTGGTGGTACAAGCCTGAAAAACTACAGCTGCTAAGGAGGCTGAGGCAGAGGATACAAGTTCAAGGCCAATCTTGGCAACTTAGTAGAACCGTGTGTCAAGATAGAAAATGAAAGGAGGGCTGGGAATAATGATGTGGTGGTAGAGCATTTGTCTAGCTTGTGTGAGGCCTTGGCTCAGTCTCCAGTTCTGCCAAAAAAAAAAGTAAAATAAATTTAAGATGGTAGATTTATATTATGTATATTTACTTTGCCATAATAGAAACGAGTACTAGTGGTCAGTATGGATGTCAGGTGTTTCCAGGTTCTTGGCTTCTAATTCAGAGAACTGACGGTGAGTGCTGACACAGATTTGCCAAATTAGCAAGGAAATTATTCAGAGCAAAACAGTAGAAAAGATCAGAATACACTGCCAGAGAGCAGCAGGCCACATGAGTAAAGAAAGATATTCTAGGCCCCAGTTGTTGTTCAGAGCTTCCTTTGATGGACTCAAGAGGAGAAAAACTTTGGTTACTAATGGGCGTTGTTCGAGTTGTCCTCTGTTTTGAGTGATAGATTATCTAATCGTTTTTCTACTGTGCATGTTCCCACAATGCATCTGATCTTAACTATAGGCACGCCCAACTATGCGTAGCATAGTATAGTAAGTAGGGGGGTTTCCCTGAAAGATTACTTGAGCATACAGTTTGCTTTACTGTGGATGTACCCAAAACCAGTTCAAACTGGAACGGTTTGTCTGTTCTTCATATTAGATACATTGGGTTTACATTTGAATAGAAACTGTCTAAATTAGATTGTCTTATGGGTAAAGAAGGGGTGTACGTGTAGTCCAGTGCAGGCAGGGTTCTAATGTTGCTAGGTGCTTTATTCAGAGAGGGCTATGTGAGTATAGTACATGCAGGAAATAATCATTACTATTGAGTGGGAGTGTGTATAACCCAAACTAAGTTGGGTCCCAGGGTACCAACCGATTTCCTTGCCTGCCTCAATGCTGTGGGCTGTCTTCACCAATAAAACATGCTTTTGCTGTGTGATTTTGGAGTTTTGATTGTTTCTGTTTTGAGACAGGGTCTCATGTAGCTCAGGCTAGCCTCATACTGGCTATGTAGCTGAAAATGGACTTGAACTCTAATTTTTCTGCTTCTGCTCCCAAGTACTGAGATCAAAAGCATGTGCCAGGACATGCAGCTGACTTTGTGAGTTTTGTAACAGTGCATAAAGTCATGGTCTAGGTTCTGAGCAAATGAGGTCAGTACAAATTTTAATTTTGCTTTTAATTTTATTTTATTTTTCTTTCTGGATGTGGAGAATCAGTAGTTGGGGACTGGTGAACTTCGTTCTCAGTAGGGTTTCAGGCTTAGTGTGTCCTTGTGTCATTAGGACTTGCATGTTTAGAACTGGAAAGACCTGCTTAGCAGGCCTGCTGGAAATCTGAATGGGCTTGTTTGTCAAAGAGGAGATGCCATGTTTGTAGAAAGAAGCCCCTTGGTTCACCCACCATGTCTGGTGCTCAAGTCTAACTGTGACATCTTTTCTGGCAGCTAAAATAACATTTCCATTGTGTGGATTTCCTTCCAGAATTTATGCTCCTACGTCTGTTTTTAATATTTCTCCAAGGATGCAGTTGAGTTTTTTTAACGAGACATGGTATTTGTATGTATTTTACCACAGGTATTGTACATTGTACGATGATCGAATCAGCAGCATATGTAACCTCCATCGTCTTGGCTGTTGCCACCTGGGTGTCCCAACCATATTCTGGAATAGTTGTCTCTGACACCATCCTCTCTGCCATTGCTAATCTTCTCATCCCTCCCTCCCTGAGCCTGCCTGGGTTCTAATATCTACTAGGCCACTTGTATGAGAAGAACAGTGTTAGCCCCTGTGTGTAAGGAAGATTGTTCGTCCGGGCTGTAATGCCCCCAGGGTCCAGCCATGTTGCTGTAGAGTTCTGTTCATACATGCTTCAGCCTTGCTTCCTTGTAAGAAAGAATGGTTGTGCACAGCTGGATCTTGTGCACAGCAGGTCACCTGGATTCTCAGAAGACTCTTACTATGTCTGGGGCTGAAGGTAGTTTGAGAAATTGCACTTGAAACAAGCAAGAGTTTGCCCTCTTTCCTGGTTTTGTGATCAGAAACTCTGCTTTTCAGGTATGTGCATATCATCTGAAGTGTAATCTTTAGTTTCAGTCCAAAGAAAGGCAAAGCCCTACCTTTTAGTGGTTATTATACTTGCTGAAACAGAAAACTGAAAAATGATGGAACTTTTGAGACTCTGACAGTTCTGGTTTGTTCAGATCAAGCCTTTGGTAAGCTTTCTGAACTTTCTTCTTCCCCAGTGATATGTAATTTCTTTCTAACTTTCTTCTTGAGCCAGTGTTGTCTATTGACGTAATTTCAAAACCTAAACACAAGAATTTCAGCAGAAGCTTCTCAGGGCAGGCGGATCCCTTGTAACTCCTTTACTTCTGTCTTGTGATCTCTCCTTTGCACCATGTGGTTCTTGGAGAGAGGTGACTGTCGAGCATGTCAGTCCCTCACTGTGGGCACAGAGTGTTCACACATCCCCCTGTTCCTTGACTCTGGTGCCAAGCTCATCAGTATTGCTGCTGTTTCCTGGTTATGTTGGCCCCTCAGGAGGCCACAGAGGACAAAGAAGTATCCCGTAGGAACTGTGACTTTTAAAGCACTGGCAGATCACTAACTGATCCAGTTTTTCTGCTTTAGTGCACCACAAAACTGTTCTGCAGTTTGAAAAGTTATGACTTGATATTTAATAACTCCATAAATGTTAACGGGCTTCCCACCAGCCTGCTGTTCTGAGACACCATAGAAAGTGCTCATTTTTATTCTTTATTTTGTAAGAACTTTATCTCAAGGAAGAAGAAAAACAATTTTATTTTTACAGGTTTTGAAATATAGAGAACAGGAGGCAGAAAATATATAGCAAATGCTATATATACTAGTGGAAACATTGTTCCTATTTTTACTACTTGTAGATTTTCAGATTGTTAGATTTTTCTAAGTTCTTTATTTTAACCTTCTTTCTTGCTGTTCTTTACACAGTGTAACGGAACACATGGGGGTGGGGGGGCTTCATCTGTCACTCTGTAAAGCTCACCAGAGAACAATCCCCTGCATAGTTCATAGATAGGAAATGTCTGTTCCACTCATTAGAACAGGGGGAATTAAGTCAGCCCAGCTCTCTGGTGGCACAGGGGTCTCAGTGCTGCTTTCTGAATTAGTAACTAACTGTTAAAAGCTGTGCACATGTGCAGGCATCTGACGCCTTTTTTAGGTAGCTGTAGTTCTGCCTTCTGTAGCCTCAAAGATATCTGTGCTTTGTTAATGACTAAGTCATGATAAATAGATGCTTTTGGGGGCGAGCAGCCAAGCCTTTTTGACAGTTTTGACTCCTTCAATGGCTTGATTTGCATACTTCTTATTGTAGGTCATAGTGAAGTGGTTTATGTTCTGTTTGAGTGTCACTAGAGCATATGTAGACAGCGTGCTCTTTGCATTGCCTAAAAACCAGCTGTCTTCCTTTCCCAGTGGTGCTTAACAGCAAACACACACACACACACACACACACACACACACACACACACACCTGCAACCCTTCTCATGCTGTGACCTTTATGGAGTTGATTAGCACCTATCCACAGCCCTTGGACTTTGAGTGAGTGCCAACCATGGGCCAGGCATTATTCCAAGATGTTAAGTGTTCTTGTGGTTTATATAATCTTTGATGTTACATTGTCTTGTCTTTTTCGCTGGTTTGATTTAACAGCACAGGGTACCCAAATGTAACTGAGAGGCACACATTCATTTTTACAAGTTGCAGGAGTAGGAAGCTGAAGGTGCCGCATGCCTTTCTCCACTGTGGGGGCAAGAGGCCTAGAATGGCCACAATTTACTTCCTTATCTTTGTGGCTCACAGAGAGAGAATACTTTCCACCCATTTCCTATGGCTAGTAGAGACTCCTGCGCACTGGGCAGGTTTTACTTTGTGGGCCCAAGCTTCTTTGCATCTGTGCATCAGGTAGCACACAAGTAAATATGGCCCTGCCTGGCATATCCTAAAGGGAACACAGTGATTACCACTCTCCCTGCTCACAAGTGGTCAAGGCATATGCTCTTCGTAGGCGGAATGCTATGTGGCCTAACCTGTCCATTTTCTGTATCCTCTCTTTTGATCTATCTTCCCAGTATATAGACTGGGCTGACTTTAGATTCTGCTAGCAGCTATCCATCAATACAAGGGAGAGGTAGGCATTTCTGTGCTGTCCTAGAGGAACCTCCTTAGCCTTTTGCCTGATGGGAGTTGCCAGGCTGAGATGGTGGTAGCACACTTGAGAATCCTGTCCCTCTGGAAGTATAGCCTGACATGAGGATGGAGGGAGTAGGTGGGAGAAGGGATCCACAAGCTCCTGAGCCTGACCAGCTAACTACCAGCTCTCACTCAAGAGCCAGAGAAAAGAATGAGGCACTCGTGTGGCAGCTGGAGGAAGCAGTGGGTGTGTGTAATAGACAGCACGCATGTGGATCACAGTGGAGAAGAGGAGGGTAGTGACTTTTTTTGGCAACGGTGCTTTACCCTGCAATTTACTTATACTGCAGTACGCCGCCAGGTTTGGAAGAGCTTTAAATGTTTAAAATAACTGGTCAGTGTTCTCAGTATAGTATAGCTCCCAGGCCCCCAAGAAACATGAACACAGAGGGAGAAGGGAACAAGTGGGACTGGCAAGTGCAAGCCATACAAGGGAGAGCCCACTGCTTCCCTTTCCTTCCCTGCTGGCAGATCTTACACTCTGGCAAAGTCTGTTTGCTCTTGGGTGAAATGATCCTATTGGGATAAACAGAGGTAAAGTTAATCTTCTCCAAGATTCAGAAGACTATACTGAAAGATGCAATAGCTGCTATATGTAATGATTTTCTTTCAAATTGTGATTAAATAGCTTTTTTCAAAGCTTGAAAAGGTACATAGAAATGAGGGGAAATTGATTTTTATTTTTGAGGGTTTTCCCCCATGAAACCCCCCTCCCACCCTAATGGCAGATGGGAAGGGATGGGATTGTACCATCTGGGTGTTTCTTTGCTGACAACAGATCAGTTTCAGCAGATTAGGAGGGTTAAGGGGATTAAGAGGTAGTTAGAGACTCAGAGAGCTGGAGAAATGGGCTCCGTGCTGAAGTCCCAGGAGCAGCTCACCATTGTCAGTATACAGCAGTCAAGTGTTCTGCCTCCTGTACCAGCAAAGCATGAGCTCCCATCCTCTGTCCCTCCCGTAGGTCACAACCTGCCTTCTGTAAGCTTACAGGAAGTAGAAGGCCTGGTCCTAAGCCTGCACCCAAGCATCAGGGTGGGTAGACGTGATGCCTATTGTAGCTGTCCATTTGTAGCTCCAGTGACCCTCCAGAGTGACTGGATCAGCAGTAAAAATTACAGAAAGACAACAAGCAAATCTAAAAAGCAGGTGGTTTGTAACTTCCATTCCCTAGGGCCTTGGCTATATCTGCATCATTTTTGGGCATCAAGCTGGCCCCTCACAATAGTTCTTCTCTCTGGCTGTCTGAGATGCAGTGACAAGATTCTGCAATGGTTGGCAAATCCAGGAGAAGATTTATGAGTGATTCATCTGCCCATTACTCCACTGCCAAGGTCGTTGAGATCTCTGTGCCCTTTGTTGACTGACATTGAGGATTTTAGAACTACAGTGTCTATCTTTCCTGTACAGAAGAAAACCAGCTTTGTTTCTTTTTATAAGACTTAAGTTTGGAATAATTTTGAATCATTACTGTGGGTAAAAATTTTTCCCTCAAATTAGAGGGAAATAAAGAAATACATTAGTAAGATAGGTAGTTTAGTCTACAGAAATAAGTTAGTCACTTTGGCATTTCTAATTTGTACTGTAACATTCTTTTATTTTGTTTTAAGTATATGTTTCTCAAGTAAACAGTTTAGGTAATTTTCCATACTTTTTTCTTTTTGATGCAGACTTCAGGTTAATTAATATTTTACTGCATCTGATAATATACTATACGTTTGAAGCCTCCAGTGACTTTTAATTTTGTTGTTCCTGTGATTTCATATGCTGTATTCTTCGAACAATAAAATTCTGATGTGTTTTAAAAAAAGAAATACATTAGTTAATCACTCAGATTTTTACTATTGTTCTTCATAGCAAGCAAAGTTGTTTCCAGGTTTCAACAGCCTCGTAGTGGAATTGTAATTCTTGTAACACTAAGACCACATAGAAAGCTATAGCATGATGTCTCCTGTTCAAGCCTTTCTGAAGGTATTGACCAGCATTTCTCCTTTTGGGATATTCAGGATCCAGAAGAAACACAGAAAGTGTGTAAGCAAGTGCTCAGATGACACTTGTGAACCTCGACACTGAAGTGCCCAACTCCTGTTTCTTCTTTGTTGTTTTTGGTGGTTGGTGGTGGTGGTGGTTTTGTTTTGTTTTGTTTTTTATCCCTCAGATTTTATTTAAATTTGTTATATATGTTACTTGCAAACCAAAACATGAATATTGACATACCCATGGAAAAGAATCAGGAACCCGAGTTAAAGAGCTTTTCCTCAGTTCCTAGGCAACAAAAGATGAGTAAAAAAAAAAAAAAACTTCTCCTTTTTATTTTCTTGTTTTTTGACCTGAGTTCCTTTTAATACTTTACTCCACTGCGTATGATCTTCTTTGGTTTTATTTATGTTTTTTTTTTTTCTTTCTACAGGGAGTTAAATACCTGTGTATTCCAGCAGCAGACACACCATCTCAAAACCTGTAAGTTTTTTTTTTTTTCCTGTATATTTTGGAGAAATTAAAAGCAAGTGCAGTGTGTGTTCCAGCAGTTCTTGAGCCAAATGAAAAGCAAATACAGGGCTCTGAAGGCAAATAAGTAAGCACCATGAGAGCCTGAAGACCTGTTAGTGTCCCTGTCTAGCTGCTATCCTGAGGAGGGGAGGGGTCTACAGAAATCAAACTGGAGAAGCCAATGTCAAACTATGGCTAGAGGCACCTTGCTACTGTCCAGTCCTGCTGTGACTCATGGAGGCTGGGATATCCACAGAAGGGTCTTTGAGGTCTAAGGAGAAGGCTCAGTCAGTAAAGTGCCTTTTCTGCAAGCCTGAGGAGCAGAGTTCAGAACCAAAGCACCCGTGTAAAGACCAGCACAGGCACATCTGCAACCCGAGTGCTAGAAGCCTAGAGATAAATTGATCCTCAGAGCACATTGCTCAACTACTCTAGCCAAATCAATGAGTTCCAGATTCAGGGAGAGACTGTCTCAAAAACTGAGGCAAGGAGTGATGGAGAACACACTGGTCAGCAGACTCTCACCTCCACACACATGGACTCAAGTGTACCTTGCAAGCTTGAGGACCTGAGATCAGATCCCCAGAGCCTACAAAAATGGGAGGTGTTGGAGGCTCTCTGGAAACTCATAGGAGAACTTTCCTGGTCTGCATGGTGAAATCCCAGACCAATAAGAGACTCTATCTTAACCAAGAGATAGGAGTACTTGAATGGCCATGTATGCACACGTGTCATGCTATATACACTTGGAGATCAAAGGACAACTTACAGGAGTCAATTTTCTTATTCACTCTGGGTTCAAAGGATCTGTTTCAGGTTCTGGCTTATGCAGAAAGCACCTTTATCTACCAGCCTGTCTCACTGGGCCTTCTTTGTTATTTTAACAAGTTAAGATGGATTCACAATTGCAGCTCGCCTTAATGGCAGCATCTACAATGAGCAATGGTGCAGCCTTGATAGGAAGGGATGGAGCCTTGGGGACCCAGTTATAACTGCAACAAGCACTCTTGGTCTCAATTAGGCCCAGCATGGATAGGTGATAGATTCCCTAGGCCTGCATTTGACCCTTGCAGGCTGAGATGCCAGGAGCTCCATCGCTTTGTGAATCCCTGGCTTCCGACTTTCTGGCTGTCAGGGCCTGGATATCGGGGACCAGCACAACAGGCCCCCTGGATCCACACGTTAGTGTTTCATCAGGGGCACTCCAGATTTAAATGGTATTTTTGAATCTGGAAGACCACAGGGTTCATCCTCCACTATGTACAAGTGCTGGTGCAAACAAATCTATGTCAGTGAGACAGACTCCATACTTGTTTTCTTTCCCAACTGACCAGCTTCTCTAAAAGATGCTGGAATGTCTGCCATCCTTAAGTCTTCACTGCCAGAGAGCAGAGAGGTCATGGATTAAGCTGTGACTTTATAGACCTACCTGTTGCAGGAGGGGCGAGGTAGGTCTTTCGGTCAGTGGGTGGCCGGACAGGGGAGAGAGGGTAGAGTTAGACCAGAAAGCACTGAGGAAGTGAGAAGTTGGTACAGACATGTTCTGCCCAGGCCAGGGTCTGTCTCTACCCCAGCTCTTGATCTTTCACAGAGAGGTGAGACTTTAAGACTGGGAAAGGGGCAGGGAGATTTTACTAGGAAAACAAAGTAGCAGCCAGCAACATTGGAGAACTTCCCTGGTTACTAGTCGTGTCAAGAAACAGAAGTGGTTGGAAGGGCATGGTCCCTGCGGAAGGAAGTGAGGCGCTGCCTTTCTCTGAAGACCACAGCAATCTTCTACCCTTGTTTTAGTGACTATTTTTGGAATGATTGCTTTGCTCCCATCTACAACCAAGATTCGACCATGCTGTTGAATGTGTCAATACCTGACTGTCAGGAATCAAGCTGGAACTTATCCTGGGTTTGTGCTGTCAAGACATATGGCCCCTGATCTTTGAGCTGCTATAAGACTTTTCTAGGAGCTAAGTGCTACTTTCATCTTCCATAACAGTGATCTCATATAAGTACTGACAATCCTGCATCATGGACATGTGAACAGAACACTCAAGTGTCAGAAAATCCCAGATTTCAAGCCCGTCCCACCTACTGTGTCTTGCCAATTTACATTCAATTCTCATCTGGAAATGCCCAGCTTTAGGATTTGGGATGGCACAGTCAGATCTACATGAGCATATTTCTGTGAACTCTAGGCACTTTCAAAGTATGAATCTATTTCTACTATAGTAGGTGTCTTCAGAGTTACAGGAATGATTACCAAGATTAGTTTTGGTGACAGCTTAAGTTTTATTTATCTGTTGCCAGAGAAGATGCCTGAGTGTCTTCATCGATTTCTGTTGCTATAATAGAATATCTCAGACTGAGTGATTAGTACAGACAGGAAATAAGTTTTATCCCACAGTTTAGGAGGTTTGAAGTCCAAGCTTAGGCTGCCACATCTGTTGAGAGACTTGTTACTGCTTCGTAATACCGTGGTGGAAAGGCAAAAAAGGATGAGTGTGTGTGGAGGTGGAAGGGAAGCCAAGTGCTTGGGATGGTCACGGAGACACTACCTCCATGACCCAGACATTTTATACCAGGCCCTGATTCCCAGTACTACCAGATTTAGGAGTTAAGGTCCCAATAAACAAATTGTGGGAAGGGGCACTCAGACTATAACAGTGAATGTGATTCCATGATCAAATCAAATGCTTGCCTCTGTCTGATTTGGTCACTACTCACAACACACTAGGAGTTCTCAGTGAGCCTTCACCTTCTGTATCAACTAATGCAGGTGGTCGGGAGATCAGGATTCTTTTTTATTTAAATGTATTTATTTTTAACGTAGATCTTTTAAAGAAAAGATTTATTTAGTTTTACACGTATGGGTATTTTGTCTGTTTGTCTGTCTGTATACCACGAACATGCAAGCCCACAGAGGATAGAAGATGGCCTTGGATCACCTGGAACTAGAGTTGCAGACAATTGTTAGTTGACATGTGTGCTCCAGGAACTGAACCTAGGTCCAGCTGCTGAGACTAAACCATCACTCCAACCCCAAGATAATTCTTAGTGCTTTGGGTAACTAAAGCAAGAGAGAACTTCAGTAGTTCATAAAACTTGCTCTCAGTAACCCCGATGGTTATCAACAGGCAGTCTCTCATCTGACCACATTGAGGTCCTGATGCCTGTGTTCCCTCTCTTCAGTGACAAATCAGCTCCTGGAAACCTGTACTGCTTACTGTTTTAAACATAGATAGTAACTTTTAAAATGATTTCTCAGTTTGGGTGAAATGCTTTATTTTGTAAACTAGGCTGGGGGTGTATCAGTGGTAGAATGCTTACTGCCATGTGGTAAGAAAAACATTAAATATTTCTTTCTTGGCAAAGCCCTGAACCAGCAGGTATTTAGGCCAATTAAGAGGTGTGTGACCTTTGACACTTTAGTCACCTGATAGTCAGTTGCTCTGAACTTCAGAAAAGTTGGTTTTCTGTCTTGGCCTTAATCCTACAGAATCTTCCCCCACCTGACCTTCCATGAACTTGAAATGCAGACAGCTGGTTTGAGATAAAACGAGCACAAAATTTTAGCTCAGTTCCCCTGGCCTCCTAGCCTGCCCAGGTCAGGAAATAGAAAAGTTCAAGTTCTCCGTCTCCCAATAACCTCACAACCCTAGCGTGGTGTGTTTCGCATGATGTTGTCGTAATAAGGGATATTCTAGAGTATGTGTTAAGTGTGTCAGGTGGCCAGTGCTGGAGCTTAGTACGTGAAGCCAGCTTGCGTTTGTTTTCTCTATGGGTTCTCTGAAGCAAGTCACTTTAACCTTCACAGTTAATCTGCCTGTCTCATCAGAGATGATGTATAGAGTTGGGTATTTTGTTAATTCTTTAGTATTTGTAAAATAAATTGTATCTTCTCTCTATTCAAGTAAGGAATGCTAATGCATTTTAAAAGTAGATGTTTAGATTCTTATTCACTTACATTTGCTTATTTTGTTTTTATTACAGAGTAAGTTGGTGTTTGGAGCCAAGCAGCACTTAGCAGATAATTTTTCTTTCTGTTCTCTGAATTCTGAGGGACCTCACTCAGGCTCTGAGGTCCATAGCATTGCATTGTAATGGCAGTCTCTGTGGTGTTCTGTGGTTTCAGAGGCAAGCGGGTCTCTGGTTTTGGAGGTCTTGTGGAGAGGCAAGTGTAGGGAGTAGACACTCTGTAGGGTATGGGGAGCACCCCGGTCTTATCACCCCCGTCTTATCACCACTCTGTCATTTGCTGGGGTTGTCTTAGTAGAGATGATATTGTCTGTCTTTCACTTTCCTTTCATTTGTCTTTTTTCTACTTCTTTTATTAATGAGTAGTTTTTCAAGATCAGAGATAGGTAAGCCTTGTCACCCCTGTAGCTATGCTTCCAGAAGGTTCTTGAGGTCTTTGCATCCCTCAGTGATGTTCTCCCGGTCATGGGGTGAATGAGAACTCTGGGGCAGGTGTTTGCTGCAACAGCAATCATTCCTCTGGTCTCAGTAACACTGTCTGTGTTACTCTTGAGTTAAGTGGTTCTGTGATGAAATGATACCGTGTTAAACGGGTTTTCCTTTCTTGTTTTTTAAGCTATCTTTTTAAATAAATGTATCTTAGCACAATGAAAAGCATGGTCACACAAGAACGTTCTTCAGTTCTTTTCTAATGGTGGCAGTTCCTGAGGCATAGAGTGTGGGAGTCATTGTTACACGTGTGAGTTGTCTGTGATTGATGCTGGGTTGCCTTCAGAGCTCTAACTGTGAGATGGACAGGGAAGCCTGGGGTAAATGGACCAATTCAGCCCTACGAAGAATCCCCAACAAAGAGCACTCAACCCATTTGCTTTAAAAAGAACCATTGTTGCTTGCCTTTGCTGGGATTTTCTCTGTATGCACTTGGATTCAGTTGAAGAGGAAAAACATCTTGTGTTTCTGTGTTGTTTGCCATCAGCGCAACCTCAGCTGATATCCCTGGCTTTGAAGTAAAGCCCACCACCATTCCAGGTGGCCAGGTCATTGGGTTCCTACTGCAGGAAGTAAGCAAAGGCCTGAACCTAAGGACTCTGTCACATCACACTAGGATCAGAGTGTCTATGACCATGGCTGTTAGAGCAAGAAGGCTCCACATAAGAGTGTCATGTGGTGTGGCTTACACTCTCCATCCACCATTTATTGACCTCTCAGAAGATCAGCAAGACCCATGTGGTCACTCTTAGCCTCTTATATGGAGACCATGTGGTCACTCTTAGCCTCTTTTATGGAGAATGGGTAGTTGAGGTACTAGACCCTGAAAAACAAGAGGACAATTTGCAACTACAGGGCTCCCTGTTTAATCCACATGAAGAACATCTCTCTGCCAGAGCTGCCCACCACCACTGAGGTGATCTCTTAGGGCCGCTAGCAATAGGTCATATGATCACATCTGTGCACTGCTGGGTGAGTATGGAACACCTGTGGGCATGCTTCCTGCTGCAGACAGGCTTGTCACACATGTCTTTGTGTGGAAGTAAGGGTAACTGCCAACCAAACGAAGAACATAAAGAGGGAACTGGTGTTCATGTAAACAGCATGTGGTGGGATGCGGCTGCAGATCTGTGCTTCTGCTTCAGACTAGAGTTGGAAATAAAAGAACTCAGATGGTGGGTATTTCCCACTGTGGAGGAGGGAGTTAGTGACCAGAGCTTGGACTTATGTCATTTTTTTCCCTGGAAATAACCCACACACACCTCTGTCTGTAACACCCAGTTTTAAACCAGAGCAGCATTTGGGCCAGCCCATCTCCTGGCCTTTCTTGTAAAAGGCATTTCTAGGAATGTCTGCCTGGCTTGGCCTTGTGCCTGACTTTTGTGTCTGAGTCAAGTCTCATGGTGGAGTTCTACATGTTCTCCTGAGGCATCACTGTGTCTTAGACTGAGACAGCTGCCTGCCCTGGGGCTCTACAGTCCTTGCCCTCAGCACAGTGGCGGCCAGAAACAGCATCCTGTGTGTCTTTGTTGATCTAGCTTCTATCTCATACAGACACGCAAACCAAAGGATGCAAAGGCTACCAGGGGGAACAAGTGTTCCTTCTACTACACACTATTGTGGGCTCAGTACAGGTTTGGGTGTTGCTCAACCTAGGTGCAGCAAAGCTGGCTCTTGAATCCAGATTCTGCCTCATAGTCTATAGGAAGCCTGATTTCATAGTGTGTGAGTTTGAGACATGCAGGTCTGAAAAACAGATAGAAGAAGTTGCTCCCAGGGAGGCCTCAGTAGAGGAATTGGTCTGACTTCTCAGCAAGATCTTAATGAGCCTGTACAACCAGTAACTTCCTGAAGACTCTGAGTCCTGTGTGCACTCAGAGGAGCTCAGCTGACTTTTGCACCACTGTGCTCATTGCAAATTGCTCTGAGGCAGTCTGTGGCTTCTTCCTCCACCTGGGTGGCTCTCATTCATTGCTTTCTGGTTTTGTTTTTGTGGCTCCAGTGCTCTTTTCCTTGTCCATGCTTATGCACTAGTGATTTCCCAACCAGAAGGAATCCTACCAAAAGGTAGGACCTGCAGTGGGAGAGGGACCCCAGCACACTCTTGACAACCACAGTGTGGACAGATTTATGGACATAGGAATGTGCGCCATCTGGCCATCCCCTGATGTTCAACTGCTCTGTCAAGTCTGAGGTCTGGAGTCCAGCCTCTGTCTCCTGCAGGGAGGATGGACACCACTGTATAAGCCACGAGGCAGATTGAATCAGCCTAATGTCTTGGGTCTATTGTTTGTAAAAACAACACCAACACACAACATACCATGACCAACAGTAACAAGGGGAGGAAAGGAAAGAGTTTATGTCATCTTACAGCTTGTAATCCATCATTCTGCAATGTCAGGGCAGGAGCTGATGCAGAGGTCATGGAGGAATGTTGCTTACTGGCTTGCTCTTCATGGCTGCTTTTGACTAACACACAGGACTACCTGCTCAGGAGTGTCACTGCCCTCAGTGAGCTGGATCCTCCCACATCAGTCTTAATTAAGAAAATGCACTACAGGCTTGCCCACAGGCCAGTCTAATGAGGACATTTTCTCAAGTGAGGTTTCTTCTTGCAAACATGACTCTGGTCTATGTCCGGTTAACATAAAACCAGCCATCACAGGACACTTTGTACCTAGGTGAGGGGGCCTGGGCCTTTAGTCCCTGAATTAGGTGCTGGTATGAGGAAGAGGGCATTGGCTGGGAGTGGACTGTCTCTTTGATGGTGTCTCAGGGAGAGATGTTGCTGAGAAGCCTATGAGTGGTCCTCCCAGGGTTGTCAGCAAAGCCCTGGGATCCTGTGGGAACCTGGCTTCCCATCCTGCAACACTTCATCCTGGAGTTCTGTGTATCTACAACAGCTCTTAGACTTCTGTAGCTGCCTGGCTCGAGACTATCTGCAGCACTTTCCTTCTCAGAAAGGGAGAGCCTTGCAGAGCGCCTCTCCCGTAGCCGCCTTCTTTCTCTGTGGCCACAGCTAGCAGAAGCAGAATATTTTCAGAGCCTGAGAACTTTGCTGCCTAAAATTAAATCAGTGTTCTGACCTGGATAAGGGCCAGAGCTTGGTCAGAGGCATCCTGGCCAACTGCAGGTGGCTGGTTTGCTTGTAGCATGAGAAGCTCTGCTCTTCTGCTGCCATCCTCCAACACATGCTGTCATGTTTGCTCCCCAACAGTGTTAGTCTGCTTCTGCTCACGCCCCTTCACCTCTTCATGCGTCTGGCTCCTGGGTTCAAGTGCTACCTACCGGGTGCAAGGGTTTGGCAAGGACATGATCTTGCCTGCTATTGGCCATTTGGAAACAATACTTAAGTTCTCCAAGTATTGTGTTTGCATCTAGGAGTCTTTTTCCTGAAAAAAATCACCAGAAACTGGTGTGCTGTACTATGCTGTAGTGTGCTATCTAGAGATGTCTGTAGCAGTCAGATGTTCTTAGGTTGGTACACTTGGAGTCTCCACTGGTGGTGACACTTGTTGGCAGGCATAGATGTGTGTGCTGTATGTGCATTCATCAATGAAACGCTTCCTACCCCTTGCCAGCATACCCCACTGAGCTTCCATTCTGACTTATTTTATTTGTGCTGTCATTCTGCAGGGAGAATTACCCTTCTCCACTTGTCTTTCGGCCCCTTAAGTGACCCCTGGCAAATGGCCAGTACTCAGTGTTGGTAGAGAAGGCAATTGGGCGCATAGGCAGCTTTGGAGGTTTCAGTGCTTTGGAAAGCCTCTGAAGGTAGATTATGCCTGGTAAAAGGTTCTGTGCCTACACCTTACAACCTACCCTTGCTACATGCTACAGTGCAGATCTCTGTCCATATGGTGCAAGGCACACACATCGTCTGGGAACTTGACGGTGGCTCTCCTGAATAGTTGTGTGCTGAACAAGTGCCCAGAAAAGAAGTGACCCAAAGAGATAAGGGTCAGAAGAAAGAACTGTGCCGTTCAGCATCATTGCAAACTGCAGAGTTTGCAAAGCATACCGGTACCGTGTCAGGTCTCCTCTGGGAGCCATCGTCCTTGCTTTCTAAGCTGTGCTTCCAGTGCCACACAGAGTGGCAGAACAGGGTTGAAACTTAAAGGTCCTTTCCCCACAGCTCCAGTGGCATATAGCACTGCGGTCATGAGACTGTCTAGGGAGATCATTACAGGTGGTGCATCTGAGCTTTTCATGGGTTCAAAAGTAAGCTGGCTTCTAATCCACAAGCAGGGATACCTTCCTCCTCTGAGCCACTGTGGCTGTCCAGAGTTCACAGCCAGTGTGACAGGCAGAGTGAACAAGGAGGCTAAGCAAGAACTCCAGTTCTTGTGCCTGTCAGCAGCAACCATGTGATTCAGGGATGGCTTGAAGATAAGACCCTCAGCATGCCTGTGAACATGTAAAGCTGAGGGAGGCAGCACTGGCCACAGTATGGCCTAGCTCTAGACAGGCAGACTCTAGGGCATCTTAGGAAATTGCAGCAATGGTTTCTTTTCAAAAAATGTTAAATATTAAATAGTAAATGTTACTTGTTACTTTTTTTTTCTGCACAGGACAAGACATTTCAAAGAAAGTATTAAATTCATTCATGAGTGCCGACTCCAGGGTGAGGGCTGTCTTGTACATTGGTATGTATGGCTCTTGCTTACTACATTGCCATAAGTTGGATTCCCAGTTGATGTCTTTCTATCTTAGTTGCTTTCCTGATGCTGTGATAAAATGTCATGACCAACACAACATATGAAATGAAGCATTTAATTGGGGGCTCAGTGTTCCAGAGAGTTAGAGTGTATAACCCTCATGAGGATCAGCATGGCCACAGGCATACAGGTGTGTATGTGCAGGCATGCACATGTAGGCGTGCAGGCATGCAGACATGGTGCTAGAGCAGTATCTCACATGCATGCTATACGGCTGCCCCGCTCCTCAGTAGTTCCTGTCTCCTTTTCTGGAAGAAAACTGACTGGCTTTGCTTTTGTTTGTGCTCCAGTTGCTGCTAGGATTTCTAGAGGTTGTGGTCAAGGTTAGTGGCACAAAAGACTGTCATTTCTAGTGTGGCATTTTGTTAGAACAGCCTTTCATGTGTCAGCTGGTCCTGTTAAGCTCATACCAGGCCTCATGGTGGTCACTCCAAAGCCCTGCTTCCTCCTACCCACTCTGGCAGCAACTATAGGGGCTGAGAGATACATTTCTACATCAAGCTCACTCCTTTCCATTTGCCAGTTGGGGCTTTTGTTGGGTGTGTTTGGCTCTAGTAGTTTACTTTAAAGTGATCCAAGCATTCTTAGAAGTAAACATTTTATTGACAGTGACCCACCTTCAGACTCCTGTACTTTTTATCATAAATGGAAGGACAACGTTCCATATCCAGTATTTCATATCCATTATGGTTCCAAACCCACTATTTCATCCATGAGTCAAAAATACCCAGGAAAGTATATCTATACCAAACATGCACGTGTTTTCCTTGTCATTATTTCTCAAACAATGTAGGATAACAGCTGTTGTGCTGGTATTTGCAGTGTCGTGCACTACGGTGTCACCTACAGATGCGTGAAAATGCTTGGTAGGACGTGTCAGGTAGCACCGAGTACCATACCCTTCTTATAAGATTATGGACACCATGGACTCTGGTGTCCCAGTGACCCATGGGCAGAAAGGACAACTGCACGTGCACGCTAGCACACACAGTGACAAGAAAGGGAAGCCTCCATCCTTAGTAAGTGCAGTGTTTGTATAGTTCTCTGATCTCCTGGGGAGCTCTAGGTGAGAGTTAGCTCCGGCAATGATAATAATGGCTTGCAATCTTCTGGAGTCTGGGCTCTGCCATAGTTTGAGTGGAGACTGATTATCTCCCTTCTGTCTTGAATGATGCCTGTCATTCATTAACTGACAGTGTGAGTCTTTTGACTGAGTGAAAGCACCCACCCTTGCAGCACAGCAGTATGAAGTGGTGACTCTTGGTGCCATGCTGGTGACAGCCCTAACAGAATACAATAGACAGAAAAGCCACATCCAAAAACCATGAGCAAGTAACCTATAAAAGCAGAAAAGGACAGAGATATTTCAGTAGCTTTAAGAATGGTGTTTTGCAGATTTACACAGATGTGTGTGTGTGTGTGTGTGTGTATAAATTGTGCAGATTTTTTTAGTTTTTTCTATACTGCTTTTTAAAAGTAGGTGGTATAGCCAATACAAATGATAATTGTTTCAGCCTTCTGTTACCTTTGGTTTAAAGTGCCTTGGGAGTGCAATTGGGGGCAGTTGACGTAGATTCTAAATCCCCAATCCCTGGGTCTCTCCAGGCTCCTGGTGAATTCATATAAAGAATTGTAGCCTATGAGGATATATTTGTTTAAAATTCCCTTGCAAGTTCCTAATAAAAAGCCCTGGTGGCAAGCCAGCGCTGAAGAGACGGGTTTACTATTGCTGTCATTAGAACACTCTAGACCTGATATTCATATCCTTTAAAAACCATAGATTAAGACTTCATCTATGGTAGTTAAGAAAGCCATGAAGCCTTCTGAGCCTAGTTCAGGTTTTGCTTGGAATTGCTGCATAGGGTTGGAAGCCCCAAGCCCCTCTCTGTGCTGCAGTTATATTCTGCCCAAGGAAATAGAAAATATCTAGACCATATCCTATAGAAAAACTATGGAAAACGAGGCTGAAGTTCCTGTAGAATGCTTGAGCAGCATCTGCGGTAGAGGACAGTTCTTGGTGTGATCCTGAATAATTTTCTAGAAAGCCTTGACTGCTTCCATGAAACCCTAAAGGTAGACAGGCTTTTTAAAATGGGGTCCTTTAGATGGGTGGAGATTGGTCCTCAGTTCCCAAACTGCCCTTGCAACATGTGGCTGTCTTGGTCCTGCAGCCTGGCTGGGGTCTCCAGGAGTGTGACACTGGTGATCGCATACATCATGACTGTCACCGACTTTGGCTGGGAAGATGCCTTGCACACCGTTCGTGCGGGGAGGTCCTGTGCCAACCCTAACCTGGGCTTCCAAAGGCAGCTGCAAGAGTTTGAGAAACATGAAGTGCACCAGGTGAGTGGTCTTTGGGGGAACTTTTCAGATGTAGACAGCCACACTGGGCCATGCTTACACTTTGAGAATTATGGCAAGTGGAACTAGACGGCTCACAGAAGTACTGGGGTCCAAGGTTTCCCCCTGCATCCCTCACAGAGTCCTGCATCCGTTGTGCTTCTGCACTGCAGCCAAGAGATCCTATGCTTTGCTGTCTTGTTGTACCTTTCTCTGGGTGTAGTTCATATTTCCTGGTTTGGTCTGTTTTCCTACTTTCCTTTTTTGTTTTGAATTCATCTCCACCTTCAAGCTTTTATGAGATGAGAGTGGAAGAGGTTATTTTCCAGTACTCGTCGTGGTAACTCAGGTATTACCTTCTTTGCTGGAGTAAAACAAGGTCACCTTTCTACAAGGTAATTTTGAACTGCAAACTTTATCTCTTCCTGTTTTCTCCCTGGATTCTTTAATTCAGTCCTGGTTAGCACAGGCAGATGGCACAAGAACATAACTGTTCCAAGTCTGCTGTGTAGATGCATAGTCAGCAGATTTCCAAGTCATGAGCTCAGATATCAGATAAAGGAACTGCTCTTTCTCTTGCTTGCCATTGGCTGTCAACCACAACGCTGTGATTGATGCCCAGTGACCTTTTATTCCCATGTTTCTATGTGGAAACTTCACCATTGCTTAAGAGGTGAGAGTCCCTGGGAATTTGTGTGTGTGACACTTGGGATTTCTTTCCAACTTTTCCAGTATCGGCAGTGGCTGAGAGAAGAATATGGAGAGAACCCTTTGCAGGATGCAGAAGAAGCCAAAAATATTCTGGGTAAATATAAAGAGCGAGGGCGCATGGAGCCCCGGCCTAGCAGCAGGCGGTGGAGCAGCTCTTCAGCCCTGCCTCCTCTCACCTACAATACCTATACAACAGAGACCTAACAGAGAGCTGGTGTTTGCCTTCCTGCTGCGGGTCTTCTGGGTTGCCTACCATGTGCTGGTGTGCCTGGTGTGCTGGCTCCTGCCTCTGAGGACTACAGGAGGAGGTCGCAGCGAGCTGGAACACTCAGGGCTCCTTCCCAGAACTCCGCCCCACTCAGGCTTTTTCACTCTCCCATCTTCGCTCAATCTCTCCCTCACCTGAACTTGCCCAGCCTGGGATGCTGCCCGGCCACTGTGTATTTCTCGTTTGTGTGCAAGAGCGTGTATGTGCATGTATGTGTGTAAGAGTGTGCATATATACCTACAAATGTATGCCTTGTGAACAAGTATACATGTAAATGTGTCTCTGCATGTGGGAACTGAGTGTTTATGGTGCTGAAAGTTATAACCATCCCCCCACCCCCCCACCCTGCTGCCAGAACTGCAATGGTCACATTGTTCAGCCCACATGGAAGTCACTTGAACTGGGCCTCTGAAAAGCTACTTACCAAGTAACAGCATGTTCCTGTGGTAAGTGAGAACTCAGGGCCTGAGCAGCTGGAAACAGTGATGTTCCAGATCCTGAGATGGTAGAGAGGAAGGGACAGGACCCTCCAGAGGAAGAGTGGCCTAATCCCTGAAAATGTATATGGGAACAAGGGAGGGGCTTTCTGAGCGTTTTCTTGGACTTGATAAGTGTACCAGACCTCAGCCTCCCTGCTGGCTCAAGTCATGCTCTATTTGCCAGCCCATCATGTCCCTGAAGTTCCACTTGGTGCCTGCTCTGTGTGGGACCAGAGTCATTTGACTTCCATGGTGATATGGTATGGTGACAGGGAGGACCTGAGATACAGTAGCCCTATACCAGAGGTCTGGCCCATCTCCTGTCTGCTTTTATACACTGCAGCCTCTGGCTAGCCTCTTGTTGTAGGGGTCTCATCTCAGGTTTGCATGTACCTGCAGAAACTGGAAAGAAAGGACAGTCATTAAACACCATAGCAGTTTGTGATTTGAAATGTGTTTTAAAAGCATTCACTAAGCTCGTTGTAGTATCCTGTGGACTTGACCTTTGACTCAGCTACCTCATGAGGTCTCTTTCTTCCCTTCCCCCTTCGCTTCTTTCTTTCTTTCTTTCTTTCTTTCTTTCTTTCTTTCTTTCTTTCT
>JADRCH010000156.1:2299914-2354050 GCA_019843965.1 Rhynchomys soricoides | reverse complement strand
TCTTTCTTTCTTTCTTTCTTTCTTTCTTTCTTTCTTTCTTTCTTTCTCTCACCCATCCTTCCTTCTTTTCTTTCTTTTTTAAGGTTGCAGTTGCTTTGGTACCCAGTCAACTCTGTTTCATAGTTGAGAATGTTTGTCATGGGGCTTTTGTTTTTGAAACCAAAGAGAAGAGCATACTTATGTCATTGAGCGATTTAAAGTTTGCAGTTTGGCCTCCATAAGGTTTTCTAGTGGGGCAAACCCCACATTCTGGCCATGAGAGCTTTCTTAGCTCAAAGTGTGTGGCAGCAGGCACCCCAAGAAGCTCTGCACAATCCAGTGTCCAGTCCTTCATGCAGAACCATGCAAATGAAAAATACACTCAACCTCTCCCTAAAGATACTGCAACCAGGTTTCTCTGAAGCTTAAGAAACCCCGGAGTAAGAATCAGCAGTCGTCCTGTGTGTATGGAGTCCTTGGCATCTTTAGCTAAAATGAGTTACCTTAAGCCAAGCAATAGCGTAGGAATTGAGCCCTGAATATGTGTGCACATGTGTGAGCAGTTACATGCTGCCATGGGTTCTCAACTGTCTTAATATTTGTTGCCAGTAATGTTCTTTCTCCACAGCTGCCCCGGGAATTCTGAAGTACTGGGCCTTTCTCAGAAGACTGTAATGTACCTGAAGTTTCTGAAATATTCCAAAGTTCAGGCTGGTGCTGCCAAAAAGAAAAGTGACATAGAGTTTATTTTTAAGAATCCAATAGTGATTTGTATACTTGTTTATTTTTCATTTTAAACCAAATGCATGTATAATCATGTTGGAATATGTTAAAAACTACGGAGATTCTGTTGCAAGAGAAAATATCTTTGCCTTAACTCCACTGCTGTGGTTGTTCCTTCAACCTGACCAATGCTCAGACAATAATCTCAAGAGCTCTGTCTGTTTTGTAATAGTAACTACTTCTCATGAACACTACCCAAGGAGAAAGCCTGCACCTGGGAAGTGCACAGTGTGTACTCCACCCTCCTGTTAAGTTCTCCAGCTCCAGACATGTCTCTTGGTGTGTGTTTTATCCAGTGTTGTTACTCTATATGGTAGAATTACCAAAAGCTATTCAGATTTCTTAATAAAGGGCAAGTCAACCAAGTCTGACATCATGTGCAGTGCATTCTTTTTGTGACATACAAATGTCACGTGTGTTTCTCTGGAGGATCCCAGTGCATCTAGTCTTGGCTCAGAAGACATGCTTCTCTCCAGAAGGCAGAACAGCACACACCAGAAGAGCACATAATGTACTGATGACTAAAAGATAAAATTGTCCTGGGGCTGTTGGGGCCAGAGGTGTAACACAGAGTAACGCCTTTATCTTGCACCAGAAAGAAACACTGATCCTCTGTGGGCATAACGAAAGTCAGATACAGAGTGAGACTTTCCCTGCAGAATGAACACTTTGAGTATTTAGTCTCTCTGGGGTTAGTGAATGTACCACAGGCATACACTGACCAGGCAATCCACAGACTCATTCCAAATCAGTTTTCAGTCATTAATATGAAGGAACTCAAAACTCAATTGAAAAGGAATTTAAGGCCAGATACTAAATTTTCCTGTCTACATCTGGTGAGGTTTAGCTTAGAGGAGGGGCAGGTGATATTGGGAGTTAATATACATGGGCTTGACCACATGTACCTGGAAGCTCCTGGCATGATCACAGGTAGTCTACTTGTAGGAACCTGACCTGCCTTAGGCATGTCTCTCAAACCAGTAGTGAGTGGGGACACTGAGGTGGCAGAAGCCAGGTGCGTGACAGTCTCAGGAGAACCATCATGGCTATGTAGGAGTAAAGAAGGCAGAGCAGGAAAACAAGCTCCTTGGGCACAAACCCAGTCCTTCTGAGCCTGTATGTCTCTTCCTGCCTGTTTCTTTCTTTTTAGAAAAAAGAAAAAGATTGATTTATGTTATGTTATGTATGTAAGTTACTGCCGCTGTCTTCAGACACACCAGAAGAGGGCATTGGATCCCATTACAGATGGTTGTGAGCCACCATGTGAGCTTCAGACTCAAACCTGAAGCCTGCACCTACCCTCACTGTAAGTCCCTGGGTGCAGCCTTGACCTGCTTACACGAGAAGCCTGGGGACAATCCTCTTCATGACCGAACCAGGTACTCGTAGGCCATGCTGAAGATGACACCTGGGACCCGCACACCTGTGTGTGCACTTGGGCTTATACAATGAGCTAGTCGTGCTCCAGTGCAGTGGCTTTCTCCCTTCAAACACAGACCTGCTATAGCCTGTAACATAGAGTCAGTGTCCACATAGGGAAACAGGATTCATCTCGTTCCTTGACTCAACTCATACATCTGTCTTTATCACAGCTGGGCTCTGGGACAGTAAGCTGCAGTAGTGATGGCAAAGGAGTGGGCAAGAACCAGTGCAGCCACCCCAGTGCGGCGTGGGAGGGAGCTTTAGGAGACAGGAGTGTTAAGGGAGGGCATCTTGTAAACAGTGAGGCCTCATTTGAAACCTGATGTGTAAGTCATTGTGGTGTGAAGGAATGAGAACCCAGGCTCAAGCTGCACATGTGAGGAAGCCTAAAGGTGTGGAGCTCAGCATTGGGAGTCACAAGCCATTCCCAGTGACTACATAGTCACAGT
This sequence comes from Rhynchomys soricoides, assembly GCA_019843965.1. NCBI lineage: Eukaryota > Metazoa > Chordata > Mammalia > Rodentia > Muridae > Rhynchomys > Rhynchomys soricoides. Next base: position 2,351,417 of record JADRCH010000156.1, on the reverse strand, counting down.
GCATGGGCAGTGGTGAGCTGCAGACCAGGCTGTAAAAGGCCTGGCCTGGCCAGTCCAATACTAGTACAAGCTCAAATCCCTTACTGGAAATGCAAGGAACTGGAAGTGTTTTAGATTTTGAGTGGTTTCCTGATTACAGCATTTTCATGGGCATCATGAAATAGCTTAGGAACAGGACCCTCCATAAATCTAAAATTGATTTGCTTCATATGTACCTTAAGCACATATGCATATGACATATACTGAGTCTGGAGGTAATTGTTTTATACATTATAGTCAGCTCATTGGTGTTTTGACTTTTGCTTGTTGCTTGAGATACCAAGTATGGGATTTTCCATTTGTGGAAAATACCAGAGCTCAAAAAAGTTGGACTTGGAAATATTGTGGATTGCACACATCAGGTTAAAAGCCATCTACCTGTAGTGACAGCCAGTTGTCACTCATAGAGACCCTGGTACATGCATGTTCCTTTACTTCTTAGTCCAGTGCTTCACAGCCAGTTGTCACTCACAGAGACCCTGGTACATGTGTGTTCCTTTACTTCTTAGTCCAGTGCTTCTCACTGGCCTGTTCTCATCTCCTGTGGCTTAATCCTGATGTGAGAGCTTCATGAGGAGCTAAGTGCTATAGATGAGTTCCCTGCACACCACAGGACAGTGTGGAATTAGCAGGTGTGTGATCTGTGCACACAACACAAAAAGCTCTTGCCCCACATAAATGAAATGTGAACTAGTTGATTCTGAGCTAAATCAGAATGTCCATGACTCAGGAAGGTTCAGATTGTCCTGAATGATGTGTTCCACCATGAAGTCAGTTACATGAATGATTTTTTTTATATATATATATTTTAAAAAAAAATGAAAATCAAGTTAGTACATATGCCAGACCCATTAGCCCAGACATCAGATGTGCAGGTTTCAGTAAAGTGGGGAGATCTCTGTTGTAGGGCTCATGTGGTATCTAAGCTTTTAGAACTTAGCTCTGGGTTTGGTGGAAGCTACTGATCTGCTAAATTAATTTAATCCAAATGTTTTGCCTGATAGAATGATGTTAAGTCAGACAGGGAGATGATAACTGGCTTCTGGGGCACTAAAGAGCTCAAGATGATCTTGGCTCTCAGTCTACAACATTTCATCTCTCTGCCTTCCATCACTCAAGAATTTTGTTTCACCCTCATGCATTGTTGAGGATGGATTGGAAGCCCATGAAGCAGGCAGCTGTGACCACATCCAGGTGATAAACAGTGGTACTCTGTGCCAAGTCCTGCTAATGGTGATGAGAACCACCAAGAGGGCAAGTAGACTGGAGTTGAGAGAAACTAGGAGACACAGGAATTCAGCAACTGTTGGGGAAGTGAGGGTTAGGGTCCTGTCTGCTCTCTAGGAGCTTACTGCCAAAACTTGCTCTTTAGTATTCTACACTACATGGGTATGTGAGCTTCTGCCATGTTAAGGTTAGATGTAAGGGAAATGCTAAAGAAGAAACAGATCTCCAAGGAGGCTCATCTCTGCAAACAGCTTTGCAAACAGCTTTGCAAAGCAAATACTCAAGCCTGTCTACTCACCTAGAACTCAGTCCCAGGAACCAGACTCAGGAACCTTCCTGTAGAAGTCGGTCTCCAATTTCTTAGTCATTGAGAGGGAAATACTGGCTTCCTCCTGGCCACGTTACCTGTCTCATTTTCAGAACTTCTGGGAGATCAACTTAGTCTTTGTGCTCCTGATCTACTTACTTTCTGTCAGCTTCACACAAGATGAGGTCATCTGGGAAGAAAGTACCTCATTTGAGAAAATTCCTCCATCAGATTATCCTGTAACTCTGTGGGGGCATTTTCTTGATCAATGATTGATGTGGGAGGGCCTGACTCACTATGGGTGATGCAAGCCATCATTGCAAGACACATGGTCCTGGGTAGTATAAGAATGTAAACTGAGCAAGCCATGGAGAGCAAGCCAGGAAGCAAGCAACATTCCTCCATTGGCTCTACTTCAGTTCCTGCTTCCTGATACCTACCAGTTCCTTCCCTAACTTCCTAGGATGATGGACTACAAGCCTTAAGATGACATAAACCCTTTCCTCTCCCAGTTACTTTTGGTCATGGTGTTTATCATGCCAATAGAAAACAAATTAGGACAGGGCTGTAGAGCAAGCATGGAGAATTAGAATGTGAACTTTGGAACTGCAGCCCTTGCCCTGCCTGATCTGGTTGGGTGATCAGCACTCTGGCAAGAGTGCTGTTGACAGCCAATACTGTGTTCAGGGAAGACCTGCATGTTTCCTGAAGGCTCCCTCTCCCCTTTCTAGGAAAGGCTGCTAGCTCCTCAAAGACATCTTTGATGGGTTGCAGGCAGGTCATCTGTGTTCATACCACATGCTCTACCCAAGGTGAGTCAACAGTAAGTTGCGTTTCTCAGAGCACTAACTTTAAACTCTGGCATTTGCACTTTTCCCTGAGGGAAAGATCCCGCTTATGGTTTAGTTTACTGCACAGTGAACGATTCTTTCTTGTTTCTGTCTTGGCAGGAGGCCTATTAGTTATCCACAGATGAGCTCAGGTGATGGGGTTGGCGGAGAGCTTGCATGCACTCAAGGTATTTGTTTTTATTGGTGCTTTTTGTTTATTTATTTCAAAGAAATCCTTAACCTCCAGAGGAGAAACACATGCCATGCATGTCTACAACATGCCTAGCTCAAATACTGGGACATTCAGGCCCTCAGTTCCTTGGCACCTGACAGTGGCTTGAGACGCATATGAGCCCGTATTTCACAGGCAGAGCCGGTTCCCAACTGTCACTTTGCATGCCAGCCTCTGATCATAGAAATAAGGAACACACAGAGAGTCACACCCTTGCTATCCCACATCAGCTGGCTCCTCCCATCCTGACCCTGAGTTATTAATAATTTTATTAAGAATGTGCTTTCAACACTCTTGTATATATATGTACTTAGCAAGAAATCACCAAGACTACAAAGGGCAGTTCCGCTTCCCTTATTGCCGGAGAAAGGGCGAAACAAGAAGCCCTGCCCTTGACTCCTTACTTGGAAATGTCTTTCCTTTTGTCCATTCAGTGGCATCCCATGGTCCTCAGGTGCACCAGAACACAACCAAAGACCTGGACAGTGTTATAGATAGGCACCATCTCATACCCTGAGAGCTGGTCACTTTCTTGTTGCCCTGTCGAGAAACAGGGTGAGATTATGTCCATGTCATGTCTGCCAGTATCACAAATTAGTGTCATTTCTCTTTGCAGCTCAGGTTCAAGGGGCTGTAGGAAACATCTGATAGTGCTCTAAGCACTGAGCTCGCATCTTTTTATCATGGGAAAGCCTTGCCAGCACATGTTTGAACATCTGCGAGTTAAGGTTTATTTTGGCTCCAGGTCTCTATGCAAACTATTGATCATGAGAGTTAGTAGCTCACAGTTAATTTTCCTGAAGCTTTTAGTTCAGTTACTAGAATCTGGCCACCAAAAGAGCTATTTAACAGGTGTCTGAAAGTGCAGGCAGTTCAATATTCTAATTGCATGAGGTGGTAGCTGCAGACTTAGAAGCTGGGTTACTCCAAGAGGTGTCTGGAATGGGCTGTTCTTGTATATACCCACGTGTAAATGTCTATATTTTAAAATGGTGTCAGAGCCTGGGAAGGGTCTTTCTGGCGCAATTCCTTCAAGGACCTTTGGGACCATTCTAGTCGGTACTGGAAGAAAAATACAGAAAGGCTGTGACTTGCTGTTCAGCATGCATCCAATTATAAACTCTGTGCATGGAACATGTCAGAAGCAGGACAGCTCACTATCTCTCCTCTCAGAATCCTCTTCTGGTCTTCTCTGCTTTCAGCCTCAATTCTTGTCCTCAGGAGCTGCTAAGGTAGTAGTACAAACAGGAACCAGGCTTTCTGGTAAGATGCTGAACCCTGGGGAAACCCAGAGCACCGGTCAGAAGCCATGTTGGAAAATGAAAATTAGAAAATGTTCTATATGCAGACGTGCTACCTTCTGCTTTGCAAAGGGCGTGTCCTTCATGTCTCCAAGCCCAAAGGGTACACATTTCCCTCAGACCTCAAGTTTAGGAAGAAACCTGTCATGTGCCTGGGCCCCAAGGTTAGGATCCTCTTCGGCCTTGTGTGAAGCCATACTGAGGTAGAAGAGGGAAGATAGGTGTGAGGAGAGGGGAATTTTGCTCAGCTATGGATGTTGGCCACTGAAGATTGGGCTCTGTCTGACAGTGTGGCATGGTGTGGTCTGAAATGGCCTCCGAGCCTTACAGTCACTGCCCTCCCACAAAATACCCTGTTCTATGCATTCAGAGCCTCTTCCAGTCATCTACATTCCTCAGGCATGAGAGGCATGGGTCCAAGTAGTATAGCTGTAGGAAAGTGCTTCCTTAGCAGATGCTCTGAGGCTCTTGGTGTTGGACAAGATAGGCCTGGCAATCACAGACCAGCTTGGATTAGGCCCAGTTTGATCCAGTTCTCTGGAACACCTGGGGAAATCCCAGAGCAGGCCACCCATTCATGTGAGGAAATTCTACCACAGCCTGCGGCAACAGAAATTCCTTATATGACAGAAGAGAGGGCCCGGACAGTAGCCATGGAAAATGATGTGGCCAGAACCACCTTCCTAGGTATCATTTGTGTTTGTGAATTCTCTCATCACTAAGCACCTTCCCCCAGATGCCAGGACAGCTGTCACTGCACATTAAATGTGTGCCCTCAGAGCAGTGGTTGAGACATTTTTCTTTTGAAAAATTGTAATGGCAGTCTTGAGAAACAGGCCTTACTTGCATCCTCATTTAACAGATGAAATTGAATTCTAGTGTCACAGCCAGAAAACTGAAGTCATAGTTGCTGACTAGAAGTTCCCTAAATTCCTAGTCCATTTAAAATGCCAATATCATCTGGGAGAGGGGAGAAGAAGCTGACACTTGCCAGCCATGTTCAGCTGCAAAGGATGCCCCTGCATGAAGACAGCTGCCTATGTGTGTGTGTGTGTGTTGAGGACCGGGGGGGGGGGGGGGGAGAGACTTAGCTCCAGAGCTCCAGACCATCAACAGAGGGCTTTCTGTGACTCATGCTCCAATATTTCTACAAAATAAGGAATGGATTGCAGAGACTTGGAGACTCCGAGCAAAAAACAGATCACCTCAGATGAACAGATGATTGCCGAAGACAGAGCCAAAGGAAGCAGGGGCTGCTTGCTGTAGCAGCCAGAGTCTGCCAAGAATTCATTCCACACCTGTGCCCTAGGAGATGGTGTCCTTAGTAAGATGTAGCCCCCATGTAAAAGTATGCACGGCTGCTCCTAAAGAAGTACAGTGATCCAGAGGAGCTTGTTGGGAAGCTCACTGTGCCTTGCCCTCCCATCTGTTTGGTCTAGGTGTGATTAGCAATTGCTAGGATATGGCCTGAGATTTGGTAATAGTCTTAATTGCTGCCAACTTCCAAGAAACACCTTTAGAGTCAACCAACTTAACAGCTAAAAGTGATCTGGGGTGGAGCTCTGATCTGTGACACATTTGCCCTAGAACACTCCAGTTAGAGCTGAGCTTGTCACTGCTCTCAGCTTTAGAAAACATTCTAGAAGCATCCTCAGTTGACCCCCTCTCCCAACCTGTGTCTTTTCTTATAGCCTATTTGGAGGGGTGACGCTGTCCAGGGGGACACCATCTACTGAGCACTGAGCTGCATCTTCCCCTTGAGTCCACCCCTCTACAGAGTAGGGGAGAGGACATTCTGCTGTGTCTCCATCATCTCTCTAAGCCACACTAGGTGCAGTCTGCCACAAGGGTGACAGACTTTTTAATCAGTCTGACTAGAGAGTATTACTATATGAGCATACACTAAGCTCAGGATGTGAGCACAAGGCAGGGGCCCTTAGGACAGATGCTGAACATGAAGGCAGAGAACATGGAAGAAGGGTCAAAAGCATAGATCCTGGGTGTGGATCTCACACAAGCAAAGGGAGCGCTTTGAATCCTTGGACTGCCTTTGGACCTGACAGGAAGTAACTGTGATCCACAGGCAAGAGGGGAGGCAATGGAAGGGCATTTCTCTTGTGTCCCTTACCATCTTTCACGGGGACCAGTGTCATAGAGCAGAATGTCAGAGGTACCTGCCATAGCTCTTTTCATGAGCTCCTTGACAAACAAGAGAAGCTCGCACTTGCTTGTATGTTACTTTCCTGTTAAGTCCCCTTTTGTGAGAACCCAGCTAATTAATGATTTCCTGGGATGCCCACCTCCCTGGTTTTTTTTTTTTGTTTTGTTTTTTAATTTACTTTTATTAGGGCTCTCCAGTATGTGGGACTTGACCAGCTGGCTCCATTTCCTTGTTTCTACAGAGAGAAAATGAAAAGTCTCTGACTTTCCACGCATCCTTTCTTGTTTCTGACCCATCCTCAGAGACAACTGAATATTACTTTGGATATTTTGGAGACCTTGGTGAGTGTGCTGCTGTTGCCCTGTGTGGGACTCCTGTGGCTTCCCCTCCATGAAAAGAGCCAATATAGGAAAGTCTAGGCGTCACAGGAAGGAAGGCTGGCCCTTAGCCCGTTCTCATTCTCAAAGAATTCCTATTGGTGTGGTTGGAAATCGTTCTGTTCCCTTGAACATTTCAGAGTCATATTTAAAATCCTTCTGTGTGGATACAGTTTACTAAGACCGTCATTCCCTCCACAGAAATAGCTGATGTTTTTTTATGATTCCCAATCATTGAACATTCCCTTCTGAACTGGGAATTGCCATGCATGTGCCTATGTTGTAAGACTCCAGCCCCAAAGACTTCATGTCCCTTGAGGGCAGGGCCTGGGTTTTAATCATGACTTAGAATGGCCTAGTACAGGAGAACTCAACAAGGAATTCCAGGGGCCCCATGCCCTGCCCCCTTCACCTATTGTCAGTTAAGGTTAATGGTGGCCCCAATGGTGGAAGTGTGCCAGATCCCCTGGGCTGTTTTTGCTTTTTTTTTTATTTTTATTTTTTTTTGGTTTGTACTCCTGGGAGGGTCGGACAAAGGCCTGGTGACATCAGCTCCATTTTAACAGCTACTCTGGCAGAGTCTTCCCCAGACCTTTGACATTATTCTTGTCACCATTTGGATCCACACACTTACTCTGCCTCTCACTGTTCTATCAATGTCTTTCTCATCATCTGCTCATGCTTCTCAGAAGAACTTGCTGCTGTCTGCTATGGAGCTAGCTGTTACACTCACTGTGGCAGTTCCCAAGGTTCCTTGAGGCAGCTTTTCCTTTTCTGAATATCCAGAGTTCTGCTCTGTAGAGGATCTGAACAGACACTGAAGGACCTGTACTTCACCCCAGAGTCAACACACTGACAGCCAGGACCAGACTGGCTCACTTGGCTCCCAGGCACAGAGCTATTCACAGTATCTTTCACCCAGGGTTCTTTTGGGGTGTGGAGAGAAGAACTTGCCTCAGGGTTTCCCGACCTGAACTTCTTTCTGAAACTTCAAAATTGTTATTCTCTAACATAAAAGAATTCCATTTGGAGACTGAGAAAACTAGTTTAATGTAGTCAGTTCTGTATGCTTTATAAACTGTTTTCTATTTGTGGAGCACACCACATGCACTGGCTTTTTCCCCCCAACAAGCCTGTGAGTGCCACGCTGTGGTTTACAAGTTAGTAAGCACAAACAGTAGAAGAAGCCAGTGTTGACTCATATGTGTAGTGTGGATGAGATCTGTGGCTCAAGCACTACACAGACAGGGACATTGGAATGTGACTTGGTTCAGACCAGTACCCCAGTGACAGGATGCCTGGAGCCCCCACACCACTGCCAGGGGTAACAATGCCCTGACTGTGTTTTAATAAATTAAAACTATCCAAACTAATGCAAAGCCTTCAAAACTAACTGAAAATAAAATAATTGTAAAGCCACAGTGGATGTCTTCCGACCTCAGAGGTGACATCACTTTGCTCCAAAACATTAAAACCAAAAAGCTCTAGTCCCTGAAAAGAGAATGACCTTTTAAGAGAAATTCTTGGGTAGGAAAAGATCCCGAGTACACCTCTGCCACCTGTAAGTGTCCACTCACAGACCAGAAGGCAGGAGTCCATGGAGGGAATGTGGTACTTCACAACTCCATGTGGAATTCGTCCCAGTGTGACCTCTACAGCTTTCAGTTATAAGGCTGACAAGGAGAGACAGAAACATGTGCCTTACTTCTGACTTTTATGAAACCTTTGCTTCTAAATCCTAGGAATCCTGCCCAAAGAGGCAGGGCCAGGAAATGAAGGGATGCATTTTTCACAGGCAGTGCATGGGAGAAGCCATGCTGTGTGGAGCCCACAGCACCTGTTGATCACTGAAAATCAAAAAAGATGTCTTCGTGGCATTCCCCAGAAAGCTGAAGAGATCCGGTGAATTAACTGATGTCGTCTAACTCCAGGTTTCCAAATCGGGCCTAATCAGAAATGTTTATTTCTAAACATTGGCTTTTTCTAAAGTGGTGCCAGGCACTAGGTAGGCTCTTTGCCTCACTAGCTGCCTCTTCCCTCTCCTCAGACCCAGAGCTATAGACCTCAGTTTGCTGAGCCAGGGAATGGGGCCAGCCTTCCTCACTTTCAGTAACATCAGATGCACCAGTGATCTACAAGAGAAGAAGTGTCTTTTCTGTGTGACTGTTAGGAGTCTGAAAGTCCTAACTTTTAACCTCTTCTCTTCACAACCACACAGTTTCCAACTAAAGGGATGAAATGAATTTGCCCTAGTAACCTTTTTTTAGCCCCAGACTTTACCAAAATGAGGTCTTGGGAAAATTTGCCCCAATCCTCAGTTTCTGACCTGTTTCTCACTTTGTTTAGGGATTGGATTGAAGATGCTAAAAATGCTTCATGTTTCCTCTCACAGGGCTGCGTCTTCAGTCAGGTCAGTGTCTATAACCAGGCTAGGGAAAGGGCTCCAGGAGAAAAGCTCTCTCTCTCTCTCTCTCTCACACACACACACACACACACACACACACACACACACTCTATCACCCACCTTGAATGTTTTTGTAGTGATCTTGACAGCAACTAAAGTTCTCCAAGAAGACTGTCTCTATATCATTTATAAGGAGAGTCCCTGGAATTTCTTTGAATAATGTCAGCAGCTGCCATTTAAACCAAAAGACAGAGAAAGAGAAAAGTGTGTTTGGGGTTTGTGTTTGTTTTTGTCTTGCTATGGCAGAGGTTTGAATGGAGAGTGGGGAAATCTGCATGATTTCTAACATTTTTCCCCTTTAGATATGTTATTCCAGATATACTGGACCATTGGTTTGAATTAATTCATATTCTAACAGGATACAGACTGCCTATAAGACACACCCATGCTGGTGGCTTGCCACCTTCCTGGCCATGTTGAACATGAGTGACCATGCATACACACTATTTTCCATAGAAAGATACAGGCCAGAGCTAATTAAACAGCCCGTTGGGTTACATCAGGTGCTAACAGACTCTGCAGCTGTCTGACCAGCAAAAATATTGTGAGCTTCTTGTAACCGTCTTTTTGGCAGACAGAACACAGGGAATCTGACTTCCGTTTAAAGGAGACAGCTCACCATGAAGGGTGCCCTTGTGCTGACCCTCTCCTCCTTATCTACATTACCAACCACCGATTTTGCATACTTAAAAGAGAAAGACTATTTAGCAGGATTTTAAATGCCATAAAACTCACCCATCTAGAGTGTAAATTCAGCAACTGCAGTAAATCCATCAAGGTGCTTGGCCATCTTCGGAGTCTGGTTTCTGAATACGTTCATCACCTAATGGGACTGGCCTGCCCTCCACACTTAGTTCCTGTTCTGTCATCTCTACTCAACTCCAACTCCCTTCTGTCCCTGTAGAGTTGCCATCCAAGGACATCGCATTGACCCAGAATCATACCGCACACAGTGTGCAGTATTCCCTGTCTGGCATCTTGTCTCCTGTGTAAGGCAGTTGAGTTTTGCCCTGCTGTGGTCTGTAGCAGCAAGTCTTTCCCCTTACTTGGCTAGTCTGGACTCAAGGGCTTATACTGAGTAGGGGTGGGGGACCATCATAGGCTCTCTGCGGGAGATGACTGTGCCCCTTTGGGGGAACATGTAGCAATATGTAGAGGTCTGTTTGCTTGTCACACCTGGGTTAGAGGATGCTACTGGCATCTGTTACAGACGCCAGCTTGCCACTGATGGCAGAAACACAAAGAACAACCTCTCAACTGAGATTCACTGGCTGGGGATCCTTCCCTGGAACTTCACTCAACCTTAGGGCTTCTGTAACTTAATCTTCCCGTTGAGTGACTTGCAGGTCATTTGCATTGATGTTTTGTCCAGTTTTGATGTATATCTAGAACACAGATGCTTGTGAAATTGATCTCTTTTCGTCAACGGTTTGAGTAAGTTCTGGAATCTTCTGATATATTATTGACTTATATATACTTTTCGCCAGAGTGAGAAGTGGGGGAGGAGGATGGAGATTGGTAATTCTTGTCTTCTGGTTGACATCTAATATATATTGGTCTAAAACATTTAGAAATGTTAAAATTAGGAAGTACTTGCTGGCACAGATAAAATCCCGAGATGACATGGAACAATCAGGATTTTGGACCTGCGTTGTTAATGTGAAGTGATAAAGTCTACACAGGAGTAGAGCTGGAAAGAAAACAAATCTAAGAAAACAAAACTAAAACCCTTATCACCCAGCCTTTGGCACAGCATTAAACCCTGTGTTAGCAAGAAGATATCAGCCAGAGTTAAAATATTTCTTTTATCTGAGACCAGGGACTTGCTGGCAGCTTAAATTTTCTCTCTAGGGTGGCTGGGATGCCAGGAGGTGGAATTCTATCTCCCAGTTCTCTGTGGCTTTGTGCAATGATGAATTAGCAACAAAGTACTCAATCTGGAGCTCACTAACCTAGGAGGAGGCTGATGCCCCAGAGGGACCTTTGGGAATTGGTCAAGTAAACAGCCGCATTTCAGCTACCCGGGGCAGCTTCTCCTCACTCTGACCCTTCTTTTGCTCCAGTGGGCAGCTCTGCCTCCACCCGTCTCCGTGGTGACAAGAAAACACAGGCAGCCTGGAAGAAACTCCTGCCTGAAGAGATGACTCTGTGAATGAAAGCAGAGGTCCTGAGCTTTGTTCCCAGCAATCATGCCAGGTGGCTCGCACCTTCCTGTAACTCCAGTTCAAGAAGAATTTGAGGACACCTACACTCGTGTATACATGCACACACCAGAGAGAGAGAAAGAGAGAGAGAGAGAAATATATACACGCATATATAAATATGAATGTATTTATATATTATAAATATATACGTATAAATGTATATATGTGAGTGTGTGTGTGTACACACACATACGTATACATATATATCCAATATCAATAGTGCAAATACATTCCAGCTCTGGTTTCAAGAAACCTCCCGGCCTTCCGTGTTCTCGATGCACAGTTGGGTGATGACTTAATCCACTATCTTCAAATAATAGCAGATGCATATTATCCAAGTAGTATGTATTCCTATGAAATTTGAGAAGGCAAGCATTGCCTCCATCCTTTCTGAGAGACAAGCAATCCCAACACCTGCTCAGCCTTCCTCCAGCAGCTTGTCAGGCAGTGCTGGGACAGATGGACACAGATGGACAGATGGACAGGTGGACACAGACCGTACTCTTGATGGACAGTGTCCTGTTGTGGATTGTTCTCATTCACTGATGCATTCTGTGTCAACATGTATAATTCTATGTCATTATAATGGCTATGTGAATTCAAACCAGCATCTACTCAATATCCCCCCCCCAACGGAATTTGGATCCATGTTCAAGCCCTACAGATTCTTCTGGCAAGCACTGGCCGAATGTCTGGACTGTAGTGTAGTCTTCTCCATCTTGTGGATGTGCCAGCTGGTCCCTCACCCTGGGGGCACCTACACACTAGTGAGAAAAGAGGGGAAGAATCAAGACACAAGGAGTAAGAGACAAAGGGGGCCACTGCCCTTCTTTCCACTACTTGGGAAAACATCTTTTGCTCCTTAAAGTGATTTTCCAGAAATACCACAGAGTCGCAGGAACTGAACATTTCACTGTCCTCCAGAGACACAGCACAGTATGAAACTGCAATTACTGTGTGCACAACAGAGCCCATCAGGACTGTCCCCCCCTTCCCCCACACCATTCTTGCTCTCACTCCCTTTCTGTCCTCCCATTGAAAGAAAGAAATGCAAAATTTCACCCTCCCCCTCCCTCCTTCTCCACTTTTTCTAGGAAGCTGTGTTCTGATTTGTGAGGGCAGGCCACAGGTGTCAGTAGGCAGGGCTGGTCTGAGAATCCTCAGAGTCTATCTCCTCCTGCTGCCAGAGTGGATGGGCAGGTGAACCTCAGAGAGCCCTGCAGAAGAGTCCTGTTCTCTGCAGTTACTCTTTCCTTCCCTTAAGAACTCTGTCCCCCTGGGACTGCTGGGGACTGCTGGGGACAGCCTGTCTTCTTGGAAGCTGTTTCTGCCTGGAGTCTGAATGGATCTTGAGCTGAAGCCCACCTCAGCTTCCTATAGGAAGATACGTCCCTATAGGAAGAAATTATCTTTCATCCCTTACCACAAAGCCGTGTTCAGTCCCCTGACCTCACACATTCGTAAATGAAGCGGGTAATATACTCCACTTCTTAACCCTTCTTTCCAATGTGCCTTACTCATCCATAGTCTAGAGACATTTTATTTTGTAGCTAGGAAGGTTTGGGTTACTGTTATTTTTAAATGTGATGGTGGCACCCATAAAATGTTTTCCCCAGCTTTGAAAGAGGCCTACACTGACCTAAAGTACAACGAGAGAAAGAGAGAGAGAGAGAGAGAGAGAATTGGCAAACTCTCATCAGCCCTTGGTAAACTCCCATCTGGCTTTAGCCCTTGGCTGAAGCTGGTTCCCAAACTGCCAAGGATACACTGACTTGTGTTTATAAATGATCTCTCTTCCTGAAGAGCACAGCACATGTTAATCTGTGATTTGATCTGTTTTTTTTTTATTTGTCCAAAATATTGTGTCTGAAATGTTTTGAAATGCGTACACGCCATCAATTTAAAAGATTGATCACACATCATGTGATGTAGTTAATGTATTGCTGAGTTGAAAACAGTAAGTAGGTGAGAAGCCATGTATGTTAATTAGCTGGAGTTACCACTGCACAGAACATTCAGAGGGGTTTTGAACTCTTGCCCCTGTCCTGAGAGGTGCTTTCCATGCCTTTGGAAAGAGAAAGAGATTGGTCTTATTTTCACTCAATGAGAAGGAGGGGCATGACAGTGGAGGAAGGTGGTGCCTCATCTCACTTCCGGCGACTCCCATCAACTGCAGACTGAGGATTTTAGACCTTGAATCATCTGGTCTTGTTCTCCAGCTCTTTCTATTCTCTAACCAGTGGAAACCTGCTAGGGGTCACTTAGTTAAAAATGATTGAGCAATGACTCCATACGAGCTCCATAGTAGCTGCCAGTGAGGTCCTGCCTCACAGCCCACCGTTCACCTGCCCATGGAAGGGGTCCCAGGAAGTCTTAGAAGAGTCACTGCATGTGGCTATGTCCAGAAAGTCAATGGAGTGGCTGAAGGGCTGGTGCTGGGTTTTTTAAAATGTGTACAAGTTTTACCTCTCTCTCTCTCTCTCTCTCTCTCTCTCTCTCTCTCTCTCTCTCTCTCTGTGTGTGTATGTGTGTTTACCACATGTATTTCTGGTTCCTGGAGAGGGAATCAAATGCCCTGAGACTGGAGTTACAGATAGTTTCCAGCCACCATGAGTTGTGTTGGGAACCAAACCCATGTCCTCTGCAAGAACAGCGACTGCTCTGAAACACTGAGCTACCCAGCCCTCTTTACTGCTTGTTGTGAAGAGAGGAAATATAAAGTCTGTGAAGTAGACTGTGACAGCCACCCTGAGCCTACTTTAATCGCTGATAACATTTTGTTATGTTTGCCCTTTTTGTAAAAGTAAACGTATATAATATATAATAAAATATATAATATGTAGTAAAAGTACAGTTACTGTCCATTTCAAATATATTCTCTATAACCTTGTCTTTTTGGTTTGTGTTTGCTGTTTTGTGTTGTGTTTTTTGAGGCAAGTCTCGCATGTAGCTATGGAACAGGATCCCTCTACCATGGCCCCCAAGTGCTGCTGGGGTTCTAGGTGTGTACCACCAAGCCCAGGATATCCATAGCCTTTATTAAAACAAGCAAAAGAAAGCCAGATCTAGTTTACAAGTGCATATATAAAGGTTGAAAAAAGTGGACCAAAATCACTGCAGTTGTCTCTTGGGAGGCAAGAGCAAATCCTGGGGTAGGTTAAAAGCAGGAAGAGGACTGCTGGCCAGTACGCCTTCATGAGGCCTGGCTTGACAATGCACACAGACCGTGAGACACAGTGTATCCTTAAGTCTGTGTGAGATTCAATTCTAAACCCCAAAGTCTGCAGGTCACTATCTAAAGGAGTTGTCTGATTCTGGCTATAGTCGTTCAGTTCCTTGACACTGGCTCTGTAGGCTGGGAGATGGCATGATGTAGCAGTGCCCGGAGTCCAGCTTGCTAAGCCCCAGGCTGTTAGTCTCCATGCTGTCTCTTTAGAGTACTTTACCCACTTGGATCCCCTGCTTCAGCTTAGGCAGGTCCATGGTCTGGTGTGCTGTCTTGTAGGAAGCCTACCAGCTCCCTCTTCCCCAAGGTTGAGTTTTTCAGAACCCTCCTTCATCTCCAGACACATTCTTTGTTGACCCACAGACCTTCATCTGTGCATAAATGATGATACTCTTCTTGCATGGTACATTGCCACACTGAGGGGGGCAGGGAGGATTCCATATTTGAAGTTAGGAATGGTGTCTTAATCATCAGTGCCAACCTTCCCAGAGATGTCTGTTGTAAATTCTATTGAATAAATCATTCACTCAGTAAGTGTGGGGGTTTCCTAAGTCCACGTGCTCTGAACTTCTGCAGAGAGCAGACAGTAAGTGTGTGTGTGTGTGTGTGTGTGTGTGTGTGTGTCCAAGTGTGCAAGGGTATGTCTCTGGAAGGGGGTGAGGCCAAGGTAAACCTCACCTCCTTCCTGTGAGACAGAGTCATTATTAAACAGCCATTTTGAGCATCTCAAGCATAGGGATTGATTTCTCTTGGCTTGATTAATTCACTTGAGGGTTATCTGCTTAAAACTAGAACCCACAACTCCACTAAAGGAAAATACTTATAGTGAGCCATAGTTGCCCCCAAGGAAGGCTTTACAACCACCTGCAGGCCTTTAGAGACCACCTTCCTGTAGAACCTTCTCTTGGGTCATGTGGTACCTTACAGGTGCCTATGTGAGGCCACTGTCTCTGTCTAGGCTAAGAATTTCTTCAGTTTACAGTTTAGTGCTTAATGTTGCAACAAGAATAAGCAGCTGTGTGTAGACTTGAGACATCCTCTCCTCTCTCAGATGCAAGCTCCGAGGGGCCTGTCATGGCACAGATACTTGGCACCTGCCTACCTAGGAAGTGAAGACTTGAGTCTCATTTGTGAAGCCCAGGCTGGTGTACTTACTGGTGGCTAACAAAGGTTTAGGTGGAGTCATTGCCTTCTAGTCGCTCTAGGTCTCCAAAGTGAAGCTTCCTAAGGCCAGGAGACACGCCCCCGGAACCTGGGTCCAAGCACTTTCCCTTTAAATTATCAGCAGAATTAAGGAGTGTCTGGGGTCTAGTCTTGAGACATGCAGAAGGATCAAGATAAAGGGCTTTGCTTACAGTCTCTTGGATAGAGATTAATGCAGAGGACCAGTGGCCATTGCATCAGAGGACAGCAGCCACAGAAGCAGCAGTACTAACAGTAGCCATAGTGGAGCAGGAAGATTGTACCAGGGGCCAGCACCAGTAATACCTGTGGCAGCAGAAACAATGGCAACAGTAGCAGTGGCAGTGACAAAGAGCAACATCCCTCTAGCGAAACCATCTATGTGGCAATTGATGCTCCAATAGTAGATGCTATCACTGTTGCAACCTAAATGAACCTATCCCAAAGCCCATACAGGCTTCAATTCCCTGGAAAGCCATCTGAGCACCTTCCCTTGCACCAGCCTCCTGCAGCAGTATCCACTGAGCCACACCTCCTCAGGGCTTGCCCACCAGCTCAGCCTGCAGCTCTTTCAGTTCCTCAAAGGCAGCAGCCTCTCCCCTTTGCAACCCTCTTCCAGCCCACAAGCCTCTCTTCCCTCCCCTGTGGGCCTTTCCCATATCAGTCCCTTTAGGCCAAGCTTGATGAATCCCTGCCTCTCAATCTGTAGAACCATCAGGGAAGGTGTGGTCACCGAAGGGTGAGAGGTAGCCTGTAGGAGCTCCCATTGGCAGGAACCAGGCCAAGCAAAATTGGTGCCATCACACTGGATCTGGACTTTGCGGCCTAGAAGTTCCAAAAGAACATGTTGCTATGGAGAAACGAATAGACTGGGGTGTGGCTGGGTGGTAGAGCACTTGCTTAGCATTCACAAGAAAAAGTACAAAGTCTGTTGGGGTGGGTGAGGGTGGGAATGGGAGGTATTCATTAGTTTCAAGGGCTGCTCTCTATGGTGTCTCCACTTAATAGAGAAGTGAGTTGCACAGTTGGATTAGCATCACGTGTAACAGGAGAGTGAAGGCAGAGGCAGTGCAGCTGAGGCTAGAGCAGGCCGCATCTTTAAAGCTTCCAAAGGTAACCCAGAGTCTCCATGGGCTCCCTAGTTCTTGTGCTCCAGAATGATTCGGAGCATCTGATGATCTTGTATGATCCGGAAACCTGTGACTTTTCTTGTAAAATATAAATTGTTCACACTTTACCGTGCCACTTGGGAATTTCTGTGACTGCAGCCCTGAATCTCATAGTGCGAGCCATGCAGTAGTAGCGAACTGAGAAAAGTGATCAAATCAAGAAATGCCCGTATGCTGATTTCAAGTACTTAGCTTTAGACTGAACAGCACCCTATAGTCAGTGGGCTATAGTGAGTGGTTACCTATCTGGCTCTCCTGTGCATATACGCTGATAAATTCTTACACATTTCTATCCACTAACGTCACTGCTGAGATGTCCTGTCTTCTGGATGCTTGTGCTGTACTCAGCTGTGTCGAGTGGCTTGTGCTGTCAAGTATCCTATCTCCTTAAGAACTATTTTTAGAAAAATGAGGACAGAGGTTTGATTCCTAGTTCCAGGCTCCACAGCTGGCAGAAGCTGGAATTGCTTCAAGGTTAGTCGGCACCAGTTCTCTCTCTTGCCATTCTCCAGGACGGTTTGCTGAGTGTTCAGGAGCCACTAAATTAAATGCGAATGTTTGATCTCGGCTTGTTCTTACTAAGAGCTCTGTGAGCTGCTAGGCTGTATGGGAGCTACTCTAGGTGGTAAGGGTTGTGGCTGGGTCCCAGCAGCCAGCTCCTAGTCCCTTGGTGGTCAGCATCTCCAAAAGAAGATATTGACTGAAATCAGGGATGGTTTTGAAAAAGCTCCAATCCAGGATGAGTTTCAGGGCAAAGTGGTTGATGCTAGGACTTGGAAGGGAGAGCATATGTGAGGAGCCTGAGACATTTGGGCAGCCAAGAAACAAGGAAGTACTGGGGAAAAAAAGGAGCATGTCAGGAGGCTTCAGAGCCAGTCAAAGCAAAACAAACCAAAACCAAAACCAAAACCAAAACAAAACAAAAACCCCCAAAAACTAAAAACAAACAAAAAAATGAAAACAAAAAAACTTCTGATGAGCCAAACCAGTGTAATTTGAACAACAAATTATGAGAACATTAGAGTCTAACCCATGGAATAAAATAAATACTTGAGTCTAAACTGATGTGGGATTGAATGAATCAATAAGCAGAAGGCTGGGGCATTCTTGATTGTAGAAGAATTCAGGTGACCAGATGTGGACGGGACAAGAAAAGTACAAAATAGCCATTACATATGACACCAGTAACTCTGGGCTGACTACCCAGCCACTGAGTCACCAGGCACAGCATGCAGGAGAGACTGTATTTGCATAGTCTGGACTTATCTCTCCCAAGAGAGAGACCAACCAGAAAGAAAACCTGATCTGTGATCAGAGGGGAAACCCTTCAGTTAGAACCGTAATTGGACTATCCAGGCAACAGGGACATTAGTAAGCCCATTACTGTCACATGTCCGTTAATGTCACACACTGAAGACTCAGTGTCACTTCTGTAGGACTTTTACCAAAACTGCACTGACCTCAACATAACCAGAACAAACATCGGGCAATGGAGAGACATTCTGCAAAATCTCTGACTAGTGGTACCAAAAACATTGCAGCACAGATGACAAGAGAGGACCCCAAAATGCCAGAGGGACCAGCCATTTAAAAAATTCTACTGCTCCCCTCAAAACCAAAATGAGAACCATGAGGAGTGGTACTCAGGAGGCTGGGGCAAGATGATCACCACAATTTCAATGAGACTAGCCTGGGCTACATATCAAGACCTCTCTCTCTCTCTCTCTCTCTCTCTCACACACACACACACACACACACACACACACATTAAATGAATAAATAAATAAGTGAATAAATAAATAAATAAATAAAATCGAATCCATATGGTAGAGTTTGGGATACCCAACGCCCTGGCAGAAGCTAAGCACCAGGTGTACCTCTGGGTTGGTATAGGGAGAAAATACAAAATGAGATGGAACTCAGAGTAAGCCACTGTATAATAATAAAACCATTCAATTTAGCTTTATTTATTTATCCACACAGCTACAGACAATTGATCTTCAAAAAAATGTGCCAAAAATGTAAATTGGAGAAAAGACTGCTATTGGTTTCTGATTGGAAGCCAAGAAAAACTTACTCCAGAGACAGAAGTTTACAAATGGAAGCTTTATTTTCGGGGCTCACAACGAGGCAGCCAGTTCCGCCTCTGAACTGCACCCCTATAGGGAGATTGTACAACATTTTTATAGGATGGGAACACATAACAGAGGGTGGGGGCAGAGTGGGATTTTGCATTGACCAATCATATTTTGACACAAAGAGTTAATCAAGAAGATATTGTGGGTGTCTAGGCCTTATCCCGGTCACCTGGTTTCAGGGTCCTGATTCAGCTTTTACAGTCAGGTCCTCTCATAGACTCTAGTCTGGAGTTTAGAATAATAAAGGGAACAGTGGAGTAGGCAAGCTGCACGTAGTCAATTAAATCAAGACAGGCAATTGACTTTGTGTGCCTTCGTTAAGATAATGGGATAGACAACTTCCCTCTTTGCACCCTTTACTGGTTAGCAGACAGACATGAAATACCTGAAGAAGCAGAACAAGAGTTAGTTCTGGG
Source organism: Rhynchomys soricoides (assembly GCA_019843965.1). Classification (NCBI taxonomy): domain Eukaryota; kingdom Metazoa; phylum Chordata; class Mammalia; order Rodentia; family Muridae; genus Rhynchomys; species Rhynchomys soricoides. The sequence continues at coordinate 2,332,144 of JADRCH010000156.1, read as the reverse complement.
GCCTGGGAAAATGAACTCAGTTTGGCCCCACCAGCAAGATGGAACTTGTCTCTGAGATGAGCAGACTCAGGAAACTGTCTCCTAACAACAGCCTCTTCTACAAACTGTGCTAAAGAAGATGAATGATCTACATATCTAAGAATGAAACTTGGAGCCGGGCAGTGGTGGCGCACGCCTTTAATCCCAGCACTTGGGAGGCAGAGGCAGGCAGATTTCTGAGTTCAAGGCCAGTCTGGTCTACAGAGTGAGTTCCAGGACAGCCAGGGCTATACAGAGAAACCCTGTCTCGAAAAAAAAAAAAACAACAACAACAAAAAAGAAACTTGGAGCCCTCATGCGTCGCTGGATCTTTGCAGACACCAGGCCTGCAAGATGGCATCACTCGTGCCATTGAAGGAGAAGAAGCTCATGGAGGTTAAACTTGGAGAGCTGCCGAACTGGATATTGATGCAAGATTTCACCCCCAGTGGCACTGCAGGAGCCTTTCGGAGAGAGTATGACCACTGCTTACAACAAATACATTAGCATTCGGAAAGGCAGCATCTGAGGGATTAATATGGTGCTGGCAGTGTGCATGTGGTTTTCAGCTACTGCATTTCTTACAAGAAACTCAAGCACAAGCAGCAATGTAAGCACCACTAAAGAGGGGTCACTATGGAGGGAACTGCTCAGCTGAGCATATCTGCCTGCACCTCTCTGAGCTAGGAAGAATTCAACTGGCTGAACCTTCATACCCTGACCGAGAACTAGTGTCCAATAAAAGGTGACTGACTGGTTAAAAGAAAAAAAGGATGAAACTGAATCTACTTTGCCTCTGTACCAAATATTTCAATAATAATAACAACAATAATATGTATTATTATATTTATATTATGTTTAGATCATCTATATATTAAATAGTGTGTATAGTTATATTATAATAACAATTATTATTATTATTATTAATTAAAAATAGATCAAATATAGTAACATAGACCTCAAAAGTTTTTAGAGGGAAACACTAAACAAAGAGTCACAGAAAAGGATTTTTTTCCAAAAAGGACTCTGGTTGCATAAGAAATAAGCCCAAGAATTGACAAACGACAACGGGCTTGAATTAAAAGTTCCCCCACAGCAAAGGAAAGAATGAACAGAGTGAAGAGGCAGCCAAAGAGCTGCAGGACATCTTTGTCAGCTAAGTGTCTGACACAGATTAATATCTAGAATCAGTAAAGAGGTCAAAAACAGCAAGCACCAAAGGAGAAAAAAAAAATCTAAAAAGCAATTATCTAGCTGATGAGTGAGCAAAGGAATTGAAGAGTGATTCTCAAAGAAGTGTGAAAGACTGCCAAGTGCAACTTCAGTTGTTCCTTTTCAGCCGCCCTGTAAATGTAAATCAAAACGACACTGGGACATTATCTCCCTGTCGAGTGGCTTTCCCAAGCAAACGAATAGCACCAAACGTTTCTGAGGCTAGGAGGAAAGGGAAACCTCTGTACATTACTGGTAGATATGTAAACTGGATCGGCAACTCTAGAAATGAGTATGCAGTTCTGAAAAAGAAAATGTAACCATAGTATAATCTAGCTGTACTGCCCCCTGCTATGCACCTGAAGGATTCTAAGTCATTCCACCACAAAAGTACCTCGTGCCCATGTTTATTGCTGCATTATTCACAACAGCCATAAGGAACCAGCCTTGGTGCTTGTCAGCAACACACAGTGGGGGTTCTTTCAGCTATAAACAAAAACTAAATATATTATTTACAGGAAAATTAATGAAACTGGAGATCATCTTCTTAAGCAAAATGAAGCAGACAAATATTGCAAATGTAGAGTCTAGATTTCACACACACACACACACACACACACACACACACACAGGAAAGGAAGGCAGCTAGTGGGAAGAGGCATGGGGGGCAGAAGAGGGTGCCCATGAGTGGGTGACAGTGAGGGACTGACTCTTTTGATCTACGTGCATCAAGATGTTATAACAAAACCCATCATTGTGAATGCTATCTAAAAAACAAAAGAAAATAGAATTTTAAAAATTCACCTTATTTCTTAAAACAGTCCACAACATTGTAATTTTTTGACACGTAGTTTGCTCTGTGCATGACACTATTTCCAGTGAGCTGAAAAATAAGAAATAAAAAGTATGGTCCTTGTCTTGGAAGTTCCTAGGGGAGATAAAAGATAAAATATGCAAGAGAAATACAGAAGGAGGAAGAGGAGGAGGAGGAGGAGGAGGAGTGGAAAAAGAAAGAAAGAAAGAAAGAAGGGAAGAAAGAAAGAAAGAAAGGCAGAAAGAGAAAGAACGAACCTGGGCTGGAGTGATTTCTCAGTGTTCAAGAGCACCCACTGATTCTACAGAAAACCTGGGTCGATTTAGGTCCCGGCACCCACATAACAGCTTACAACCACCTGTAACTCACTTCCAGAAGATCTAACACCCTCTTCTGGCCTCTGTAGGCCCAGGGCATGCACATGGCTCACTTACATCTGTGTAAGCAAACACTCACAAGAATAAAATATAAATAAAGAAGTCTTTAAAAAATAAAAAGAATGCCCATAGGGGAAAAAGTAACCCTGGTCCACTGATGACGGGATGTTAAATTAATACAACCGCTGTGGGAGATAGAGTGGAAATTCCTCAAAAAAGACATTAAAGTGCATAAGCACCAATAATCCTGTTACTCAATATATATCCAAAATGTAAACGAACATATTAAAGACATAGCTGTGCTCCTATGATTTTTTTAGAACCACTAACAATAGCCAAGATATCAAATCAAATTATATATCCACCAACAGAAAGGACTGGATGGAAGAACGCAGTGAACATACACAACAGGATAATATGTAACCTTTAAAGGGAAAGAAATCTGGCCCCTTGTGATGATACGGATGAATCTGGGGGACATCATGTTAAATGCCCGGGGATAGAAAGATAAACTTCACACTCTTAGAAACAAGTAACAGACGTTGGATACAAAGGTTCAGGGGAAGGAAAGGTAGACCAATGGATACAGAATTTCAGATAGACAGAAAAAAAGGGATTTCTGGTGTCCTACGCACAGTGTGATAAATATGGTAACAGTACGCAAATCAACTATTACAAGGCAGACTCATAAGAGAGAAGTAAGACCTGCTGTTTGTAACAACAGGGAATGTGGGAGCCATAATGTGAAATAGACCAGGCCCAGGACAGTAACTACTGACCCTCATTGTATGTGGAATCTAAAGACATCCAACTTAGAAGCAAAGAGAAGAACAGTTACCAGAGACTGGGGTCCTGGGGGTGGGGAGGACCTGGGGTGATGTTAAAGAACACAAAATGCCAGTCAGAAAAGAAGAGCAAATTTGTGGGACCTCATGGTGACGACAGTTAAAGACAATGAATTCCGTACTTGAAAATTGTTGGAAAGTAAAGAAGTGCTCTTGCTAAGTAGATAAATAAAGGAGGAAATGCAGATCAGTCAGTTTAATCCACCCCCTCCACAGTATATCCAGACACCACAATTGTGCACCGTAAATGCTGTGCTTTGGAATGTCCCCCAAAGCCCATGTGTAAAGACTTGGTCACCAGCAACTGAACGGTAGCAGTGGTCTAGTGGAGGGAAGTTGGGCCAGCTGTAGTTATCACACGAAGGGGCTATTGGCACAGAACTATTTTCTCTCTTGCTTACCAGATACCATGATGGGGCAGCGTTCTCTCTACACATACCTTTGACATGACATGCTTTGCCATCTCAGAACCAAAGGAATTGGGTCAGGAGCTATGGGCTAACTCATACAAGATTGTCTTCCCTTAAATTAATTAGATTGCATGTTTTGTCACAGAAATGGAAAGTTTACTAAATAATAAATATGTACAGTTTTTATTTGGCAGTTCAAACTGAAGGAAAGAAGGAAGGAATGGAGAGGGAGGGGAAGGCAAAGAAGAGAGGGAGGGAGGGAGAGAGGGAGAGAGGGAGGGAAAGAGGGAGGGAGGGAGGGAAACCAGAACAAAATAAATGGCATGTTTTGCTCGTTTTCAATTCCATACTACAAAATATTATTTTATACAAATTAAAACTACATCTAGAGTCTAGTCCCAGCCAACATGCCTATTATTATCAGGAAAATAATAACAAATGCTGACAAGGATGTATAAAAAAAGAAGACCTTTTACATGGCCAGTGGAAATACAAATCGGTCTAGTCACTATGGAAAAATCAGTATAGAAGGTTATTAAAAGAGAGCAATTCTACCATATATGTGACTTTGCTATAACACAGCCTAGAACCACACCTGAAGAACACTAGGGCACCACTTCTATATTGACTACAGCACTATTCACAGTAGCCTCCGTGTGGAGGAGCCTCAGCATCCACACACAGATGAGTAGACATGATATGTATGCATTTTATTCAACCAGAAAGAAGAATAAAATTCAGTCAGTGAGTGGAGCTGTAGACTATCATGTTTAAAAAAAAAAAAAACTAAACCAGACTCAGAAAGACAAATATAATTTTCTCTTATATCTCATCTAGGTAATGTTAATAACTATTTATGGTTGGAAGTGGAGGGAACTGTGAGAAGAAGGAAGATTCTAAAGGGATTCAAACAGGATAGGGTGATGGAGAGAAAGAAGAAAGACAAAAAATCATGTGTTTTTAAATCATAGGTAGAACGCACACACAAGCAAATATGCATGATCCTGTGAAGGCAGAAGGAGTATTCAAGGGAAACCCTTGGGAGGGAAGAAGAGACTGGCAAGGTAAACGATAGACATAAAAATCAATAATGGAATCCATTATTTTGTAGAACAAATTTTAAAAACAAAGTTCAGTTTGGCTAGCAAATAGTTTTCAAAGTCCCCATAGATACTACACATCCTGTGAACATTAACTTCAGGTGGCTCTAAAGGTGAGTGGATCAGGCAGTGGCATCCAGGGAAAGCAAGCTATGGTAGGGCCAGAGCTGGGTGTTGAGAGGCCTGCTCTGCAGAGAACATCGACTTTTCCAGAAGTGGAATGACTGTAGGTAAGGGGCAGCAGTGAGTATCTGCAGGCCAGTGGCATGCAGCATAGGCCAACAGACACTAGTGGAGACAGGATGGTGGAGATGGAAACCCTTCGAATACTGACTCACCCCCTGGGGCCAACTGGACGGCATGGTGAGGCCTAGAGGTCTGAGGAGGCAGGAGGTTGCTTGGTGCTCAGTGGATCATGACGGGAGTACTGACTGAGGATGCAAACACCCCAGTGACCACAGTGGAGAGATGTCACGAGGGGCTGGCCACCTGGGCAGAAGTGCTGAGAGGCCCAGGGTTTTAAAAAGGCCTGAGGCCACTGGAATTTTGCCAGGAGAATGTCACTGGTGGTTTTGGTAAAGACCAGAGATGAAGAGCCACTCATCTGACAGTGTGCTTTGGACAGGAACTATGCTCCACTGTGTCTGTATTTCCCCTAACATCTAGCATGGAGCAGGACAGTGGGTTCAGCCAAGTTTCAACCAAGCCAGATTTCAAGTAATCCAGAAAATGGCATTCTGGTATCAGTGTCATGCTTCAGGAATAAACTCTCCAACAACAATGAAGAAGAGGGTCTGCCGTAGAAGAAGACTCCATTAAAGCAAACATACAGAGATGTGGCCTTTGGTTTGCTGTAAATCAACATGATTAGTTAAGTTTGCTGAGAACTAATTTTCTGATCTTAAGAAATATCTTTATGGGTTTAAGATTATTGTGTGCTTATCCTGAAAAAGCGTTGAACTTGGGGGTGGGAGAGAGAGAAAAAACATTTGTATAAATACTGTGTGGTCCTCCACTATGTTAGTAACATGTTGGGGATTCCCCTAACTGCCATATCTTTTTCTCAGAGTTAAGATCACATCATGCATGCAATTTTGCATTTAGCCCCAAATCACTAGCTTTTCCCCCAAATTGATGAAAATTTTCATAAATATCAGTTTCCAACTGTGCACATGTACCAATGCATATTTAATTGCCCCCATGATTCAATATTTAAAATATTTCTTAGTGTCACCTCAGTCAGTGCTGAGTGCCACTGGAAGAAATATGCTGATTTTAGCCACGTGGTTGTTACCAGCTCTCATTCTAATGCATGTTAATTTTCTGTCTCTTTTCAATGACCAGTTGTTTGTTCATTTATTCAGAAAATATCTCCTCTGCACATCTGGGTGAGAGATGCATTCTAGTGGAGATGACATCAGGGAGCAGGACAATCATAAACCCACTGTGTGGTGGTCAGAGGAGGCAGACTGTGGAACAAGCTTGGACTGACTGAGGCCTAATGTGACCAGCTACCAGGGCTCTGTGGATAAATCACCGTGTGAGTCCCCTAGAAAGTGGCCTTTGAGTAAAGGCCTGACAGAAGGCAGAAAGCAGGCAGCATTCCAAGGAAGTGATGGCTAATGGGGATGGGTGTGTTTTCCTTTATTGTTCATATGGGCATTTCTCAATGAGACATGTGCCTGGAAGAAGCTGCCCTCACTCCCCAGATGGTTCTTTTGATTCTGGAGAGCTTAATCAGTCTTTTTACCTCATTGTATTCTCTAGAATAGAATTACAAGGCTCAGTTGTATGAGAAATTACTGAGGTTGATTAAAGATAGTCCCATTGCCTCAGACTAGACATCAGGGTGGTCCTTGTACAGGTTGATGCCCAAGGCTGACCCAAAATCCAAAGTGGCAAAGGCTCTTACATAGCATTGTCCTACCTCCCAAGAGCTTTCTCACTGATGGATGGAACCAGGCCCCAGGCTGAGCACCAACTCTGAGTTCTGTTTCCAGAGCTCAGTATCTCAAAGCCATCTCAGGGCAAGAATGTTCAAATCACTCCCTTCCAAGGAAGTTCCCCTAGACTGTGTCCTGCACCATGCACACCCAACAAGGGTCAGTTTCCTTTTCTTCAGGCAGCTGCCCTTGTGCCTCCCAGACAGGCCAGCATTCCCTTCCTGTGCTCAGGAGCCTGCTATAGGCTTCAAAAGGAAGCAACCTTGGCTGTTCCCATCCAGAGTGACTCCAAATCCAAGCTGAATAGACCTGCAGCCAGGGAAGGAAGTGATCAGTGCTCATGGTCATAAGGAACCTAGTTCCTCCTGACCTTCCCCTGGCCCCGATCTAACCAGTTAGAGGCAGGAAAATAGAGAAGCAGGCTATTCACCACAATATCCACTGTATTCAAGATACTTCAGCATCCCCATGTTCCCTCTGAATGTGCAGACGAATCTTAGATGTGAGTGTCCAGGCTCACAGTTTCAGGGTATTGTGGAAAATCGTGGCAGCAAAAGCATGAGGCACTTGTCGCACTGTGTCAGTGGCAAGGGAGCAGAATGATATGATGGTTAAGGCTAGACCCCCTCTCCTTTTTGTACAGTTCAGGCCTCCAGCCCATGGAATGATGTCATTCACAGTCAAGGTGGATCTTTAGATCTCAATTGATGCCATCTAGAAACTTGCCAAGGATTGCTTCCATGGCAATTCTTTCTCCATTTCCTTTGGTTGACCATCAGTATTAACTTTCTCACTTCCAGATTTCCATCCTAAATATCACCTTTGTCATTGTTTCCTTTCTCTGGTGAGGACACCACTGCCTCCAATGCTCACCTTCCTTGAGGCCACACCCCTTTGCTTTTTGCCCTGTGAATCACAGCCTGGTCCTCCTCCAGCATGTCCTATCTTTCCATAATTTGCTCCTCTACTCAGGCTGGTTTTGCAAATTTGCCTCCCTAAGATTCCAGTTGAGCTGTATCACTTGTAAGGACAAATTTTTCACATGCATGCCTTGCCCGTCCTCTTCCAATCATGACTGAACTGTCCCCACACTCCTATCCCCTTAATTATCTAATAGAGATGCAGATCCCAAACTCTACTTCCTGAGTCCCAGAGTGTGAGCTAGCTCCCGAATGCATCCAATCCCTGCCATGGGGAAGAACTAATGCTCTGTCCAAAACAATGATGTTAATGGTTTAGGATTTCTCTATGGTCTTCTCTTTCCAGTTCCTAGGTCTCCACCCCTACCTCTGACTGTTTTCTCTTCTACTAGTACCCCCTGTTATACTCTAAGATTTTCAACCATGCTAGTTGAAACCTAGAATGCTCTTTTCCTTCATGTCTCATATAGAAATCCTGTGACTCTGAGGTTCAGAACAGATGTCTTCTTGCTGAGGTTGCCTATGGTTCTCTCAATCATTTCCACCTCTCCCCTACTTGGTACTTTCCCAGAGAATGATACCTTTTGGGGGTGAGTGGTATATACCCAATACTAAGCTGAGTCACTGTCAGCATACTCTTTTGGGCAACCCTGGGTCTTAGCCATGCCTCACTGCCTCATCCTGTGCCTCACGGGAGCTAGAAAGCTGAGATAAATCACAGAACTTGGGAGAACATCACAGTGGTCCATGCAGTTGGCCATTCTAGCTTGAGCTTTGGGTCTCAGAGTGCCATAGCAAAGGGGGGTGTAGAGCTCAAAGATGCGGAGTCACAGCAACAGTGCCACCAATTCTAGGACTATGTATTTGCAAGCACCATCTCTGCAGAAGGCAGCTGAATATGATAGAACATAGTATGAACCTATGGAGCAATGCTGAGCACCACCCACGGCAGGGCACTCTGCGGAGCAGGGATGTGGTACAGCAGAGAGGTGTTCATTGGCCCGTGTGAAGAATGCCTCATGGCACAAAAGAGAAGGGAAGAGTGTATGAAGGGTGAGCTGAATCTTCAAACACAGGAGTAGGGGTACCGGCTTACTTGTCTTTTAAAGGCGTGCTACTGCAGTGAGTCTGTGTGCCCTGGGAAGTCATGTTCCCTCTTGGATTGTATTGTGGCATACTGGGATGCCTTCTCCTACTGGACAGATGGAAAAGACAGTAGATGGTTCTCCTTATCATTTTTAAGTTTCATTTGATGTCAAATCCCCCCCCCCAGGTACCTGAGTTCTGCTCAATAAAAGAGGAGCTATAAAATTTAAAAAGTATTAAAAGTCAACACGTTAAACTTCCAATGTTCTGTGTAGCGCATTCCCTCTAAGCATGCCCACCTGTAACCCAGAAGAACCCTTTTTTTTTTTTTTTTTTTTTTTTTTTTTTTTTTTTTTGCAGCTGAGCACACTATCAGGGACTACAGTGCACCATGACTGTTCTATGTCTAGCCAAGTGCATCTGGTGAAGAAGCCCCCTAGGAATATTTGCAGCTGGCCCTCAGGTGCTTCTCTTTGGTGTGGACTGAGTTCTTTTACACTTAGTGAATGATATCAAATAAGAACAAAATATTCTGTAACCACAAGTAGTCAAGCCTATATACTTATTAAAAAAAAAAAACCAAAAACTACCATTGGATCATGAGTTTGCAAAGAGTCAAGGGAAAGGCACAATGTTTAGATCAGAAGGTGATTTCTAGATGGAGCTTTTCATAGCCCTGATTAGTCTGAGCTGAGGAGGGGCCAGGTTTCCTTCAGTCACACTGAAGACTTCAAACAGGCTGGGCCAAGAGACCCTTACAAGAAGATGCTTCCAAAGGCATATGAGAGAAACAATACTAGGAGACTGGGAAGATCTATAGAGAGGAAAGGAGCATGAAATGGCTTACACATTCAGAAGTAAGGAAAATTCCATCTCATAGGGGAGCACAGGACATTTCTTAACAAATTTGTGCCATTAATACTCCTTGTGGCTGCTATCTGACATGGGACAACAACACATTTTACATAAAATAATCTAAATCACATGTTCCTTTAGAGGTTGCCAAAATGTTCTGTATAGTGTCCAAAACTAAAAACTCAATGCCCATAACATGACTGATGTCCATGCCTACAACTCCATTAGTAGTTTCACTCTGTCTTAACATTTTGTATACTGTCCAAACTGTTCCTAAAATTTTAATTTTCCCAGTGAGAGCTCTGCCCATGCTCACAGCACCATTAACACTGTTACTCTTTCCAGAATGCCAAAGCTTGAGACAAAATGCCCAAGAAATATCAAAAATGGGAATCTTAATGAGTACCTGGCCTGACTCTGTAGTGGCTTTAAGGGAGACAAAACAAGCATCCCTTGGTGGACTCCATAATTCTTTTATTCACTTTTGGACAATGGGAGCAAGCTACCTCTGAGAAGGAAGGAGTGGAAGGGGAGACACAGGACGCTTGACTCTCACATGTCAGTTTCTCTGTGAAAGAAGGAGGTCAAGGTGGGTTGCAGGTAGGGCAAAGTCATTGGTAATTGTGAACTGTGAGATGTAAAACCATATTTTCCATAAGCCAGGCAGCATCTACTTGGCTGGGCCTCCCCAGGACCAGGATGAGTCCTAGGAGAGAAACAAATGGAGGTATACAAGGGGATCCATCCCGGAGGGTGACCCCAGGAAGGTTATAGAAGCAGGCCAAAACCTAGAAATGCAGGACATCATCTGCATGTGTGGTGAGGCTGTCCTTAATCCCAACTGTTTTCATTGCCATCTGGGCAAGTGCAGGTGACCTCCCTGATGTCACCATAGTCTGTGAAATAGGACCATCATCCCACCTTACTTCCCCACCTGGTCATAATAAGAAGTGATTGAGGAAACTGTAGCCTGGTACAACACAACTTCACTTTGGAGGAGCAGACATGAGGTTCATTGGCTGTAGGCTGCTACTGAGCTGAGGACTGAGCTAGCCTGGGGTTTCTCTCTACCCTGTCCAGCCTGGAGGAGCCCAGTACTTCTGAGAGAGATCTGCTCATCGTTGGCTTCTCATATGGTAGTTTGTTTGCACTCTCTGACTAACCTTATGCCTGTGTCTACTGTGAAGAATGTATCTGCCAAAATCTCAGGGAGGTACGATGATATCACCCAAGTAATATGTCATTTTCTGACACTCACTGGCTTATTGCATCATGGATAAAAGCACATGGGACACAAATGCATCAAAACATTGTACATCACCCCAGTAGTACACACAATTTTCATGTGCGTGTGTTTTTTAATCACCTAAAAGATAAGTTTAATTGAAAAATGTTGATCCTCTAATGTGTCTATTTGAATGACATGAGAGTTAAGATGGCTTTGGATCAGAAACCGCATACTTTGCCTCTCTCTCTGCCTCAGCAGAACCAAAGAGCTCAAGAGACCCATTTCTGTGCACTCACAGTCATCAGATACAGGCAATGAAAGTTTTAATGTAACTGTGAAAGTTTCTCTTTTTGTCCTGTGTTGTAGGATAATCTGCATTAACAAACTGTCAAGATGCTGCAAAGGAGAAGTGGGGGAGAAGGGGAGGGAGACTGGACAGGGAGGGGGAACAAGCAGGTGAGCCCTACGTAAAAAATAAGAAACAAGAAATGTCCTGCACTGTCCTGAGTGGATGCAGGAAGAACTGCCCAGGTGGCCTTGGGAATGAAGGGCTCTTCTTTTACCTGCAGAGGGAACTGCCATTCCCAGGGGCCCTCAGCTCTTCCTACTATGAAAAGGATAGTAAGACTTCCCTTCTGCAAGTCACCAGTGCTCACATTATCTGCACCTCTCACCCCAATCCTGATGGCTGTCCAGAGAGCAACGGCCAGGGTCAGGTGATTAGATGGCCTGGCTGGAACTGTACTGTGCATAGTAGGGGCTGCTACCAAAAGGAATCACAGTATAGATGGTCTCCAAATTACCTTAGTTTGACTTTGTCTTTTTAAAAAAAAAAAAAAAATTATAATGGCATGAAAAATGATACATATCCAGTAAAATTATCCTTTGAATTCTGAAGACATGTAGTTATTGTTCATACAATGCAGGCGGCCATGGGGACCTACTTGGAGACTCTTAGTTCTTGTTTGTCAGTGTTGATGGGCAACTCTAAAGGTAAGTACAGAATCTTTTGAACAAGGTCTTGATGACCGGCAATTCAGGCTCATCATGGCAAAAAGGTTGCTTTGTGTTGTTCTTGGTTGAGCAAAGAGAGGGGCAACCTATTAGCCCACTTTTCATGCCTTCCTTAAAATGCCTGAGACAGGAGGGGGGAGAATATACAAATATTTAAGTATGTTCTATGAAGCTACTTTGTCTGAGATCTATATGCATATCTGGTGCTGTGGTTTGAACGTCATATATACATGCACATACACACACACATACACACACACATGCACACACACACATGCACACACACACATACACACACACGCACGCACACACACGCACACACACAGGCACACACGCACACACACACACACACACGCACACATGCACACACATGCACACACACACACACACACACACACACACACACATCCTATAATGCCTCTTCTACAAACAAGCTTGCTTAGGACTCCAGCCAATCCTAATTACTTTCCAAGGGCCTCACCCCTACCAAATACATTTTCACTGAGGAATTAAATCGTTAACCCATGACTGTGAGGGGGGAACATTCAAATTACAATATCTGATATACGTTTGAATCTCAGACAAAATAGTTTCAAATATGGCATGGAGCATACTTACACTAAACAGTTACACACATTTTATCAGAAACTCCAAATTTAATTCTGAATTACACATTTTTACGTGCCACAACTGGCAAACATCCTCTAGGCAAAGAAGTAGACAGGATGCCTAGGGGCACTGCTCCTGGAAGGTGTAAGCAGAAATGGTTCAAAGCAGAACAAGATATAGACTTTGGAGGACACCATCTTGTGATAGCCAGATTTGAATCAGGGGAGTGATAGCCCAAACCTTTTGGTTATAAGACACTCAACCCATCAAGTGAGCCTCCAACTCAGTCACACTTCCTCTGTGAGAGTCTGGGAAGTGGATTCTCTGTGGTACCATTTCCTAATTTCTGCACCTGGGTTTGTCTGTCAGTCAGCATCAGGCCTCATGGCCTCTTCCTTGCCATCACACTTCCATCTGCCTGCTCTGTCTGAGAACTTGTCTCTCTCTGTAGAATCCTCCCAAGACTCCTGGTCATTCCTCTCTGTCTGTCATACCCAACCACAGCCAGATAATTCCTCCTTTGCTGGGGACCTCCTCTCCTAACAGGGGATGATGGTTGTGGCACTATGAATATCCAATAATTGCCAACACAATACGCCAGTGCTTGTTTCTTCCTCAATCTTTCTATTTGCCTGTGATCAAGCATGTTCCAGACTAACTGGTCCTGAGTAGCCCGTATGAACAAGAAAGAACTCACACCCTGAGCCTCAAGTTGACCATACACAATGCAAGTGCCCCAGCATCCCTCTTGTGTGACAAATGCTGGTGTACTGTTTTATAGTGTTCTGCTGGAAAGAAACATAGCAATACACTTTAGAATAACCCAGAGCCAAGCAGCATTACCAATGGACTAAATGAGACAATGTCATTTGCCTTTCACCTCTTGCTTCAGTTTTCGGAAAATTGTCCCCAGCGATTGCAGAGCATTTGCATTTTTGTTGGCTTGGGAAAAGGAGTTGGCAGTATCAAGTGGTTCCTTGCTTAGAGCCGAGTCACTATTTACGTAGCAAGCATAACACATCAGAGAAAGGAGCTTTACTAGGAAACTTCTTGGAATGCTTGTGATAAAAGGAGACAAAAGGGGAACAGTTGGTTGTTTATAAACATGACGAAAGAAGAAAGGGACAGCGTTACCCTAGAGTCACAGACTTTGTGACTCCTTATTACATAATTGATTAAAGTGACAAGTCTCATTTTCTATAAGTCTGAATGTGGTTATTTTCTACCACATGCATCGACTTCTGGTATTAACTGTGTTCCCAGTAGCTTCTCAATGGCTCATGCTCTGGGGATGTTTGACACTGGAGCTGTTTGAAGTGACAAAACACTCAGAGCATTTTTACAATTTCAGTTAAGAAGGTACATCCGGGACCTTATATCAAATAAATAGGTGTATTATTGTTCACAAATACATCATTTTACTAATAATGTTCAGTTCAGCTCTTGGGATCCACCTGTCTCAGCCTCGTAGGTTGTATATACTAAGCCATGCCCAGATTTTTTACATGGATGATAAGGATTTGAACTCAGGTCTTTTTGCTTACAGAGTAAGCACTCTTAATGACTAAGCCATCCTCCCATGCCCCTGACTTTAACCCAAAGGGGAGCAAACAGATGTATACATGGGAAAGACCAGTTCACAAAAGCTTAGTTTTTGGGCAAGTCACAGAGATGGCTAGTGGCCCCTCTGGATCTCTCTCCTTATGTGCACAATTGAACTAAATATGTGTTGCCCTGAACACCATGCAGGTCTGGTAAGGATACATGTCATTATGTCTGTGACAGTTCCCAAGTGCTGATATAGGATTTACACAATCATAGTTTCAAGTGAGTGAACACTTGCGATGTTCATAATTTTGTCATCAGGACATTGCAGAAAGCAGGGTCACTGTCACTCTTGAACATGGGAAAGTTAACTCGCCACCCACGCCTTCACTCCTGAGAACTCTAGAAACCTCCTCCTCCCTGCCATTTACCATAAAGTGGTTGTCAGGGCTCAGAGTGGGTGTTATTCCATGCACCTGGAATCATAGCATTAGAGTTTTTGTTTTTGTTTTTAAATCAGAGGCTATGCATTAAAACAACAAAGTTTTTTTCTCTCCCATTTTATTTTTTTATTGTTCTTCAAATTCTTTTTCCCAAAGATAGAATGATACTGTTTTTTCATAAAATTGTAGTTCTCATTTTAAGGAGTAAGTTCATGAGAAAATACATTTATCCAAAACAAGGTCTCAATCTCTTGGAGGGGAGATTTCTGTGTTTTGGGTTGCTGGGAATTGAACCCAGTGCCTTCCATGCACTAGACAGCATTCTACTGCCAAGGCTAGGCTAAATAATGACTTTTTGAGTGTCTAACACTGACTGGCTCTATAAACCACTTTTTGTTACTTGTGAATGTGTAATTTTTAAAGGTCAATTCTTAAAATACTGAATTTAGGTATATTTAGCTTTTCTTACAGTTTCTTTATGGGCAGTATGAATGAAAAGTTTACCCCCTTCAGACCTAGATCCCTGCTCAGTGACTCTTTAGACCAATAACCCAAATAATACGTCTCCATGTGGACTCTGGAGCTCTGCCTTTGGGATGGATGCTCAATTCACTAATCTCCCGTGACATTTTCCAGCAGCAGTCCGCCATTTCACTGTGCAGTATATCGCTTTTCTTAAGCATCAGTGGGAAAGAAGACGGGAAATCTCCTACTCCCAAAACTGCCCCCCCTTTTCCTCAACAACTCTGACTGTGATTTAAGGAGTTCTTAGTGATCAGCTGGAAGTACCCACCTGGCCACTCCTTCCTCCACCCCAGAGACAATGTGAACGTGGCAAACTTCAGTGATTCATAAGGAAATCTCATTCAACCAAAAAGAGAAACTGGGGCATGCCGCTTGCAAAGAACTCAGTGTGTTGTGTGAAATAAGCCAGTCTCTCACACATATGTCTCACATGCTTTCCCTTGTTAAGGACAAGGGTAAGAAGGTAAAAGGCAGCCAGGTTAAAGATATGGGAGGTGGGATGGGGAGAGTTGAAGGATGAGTGACAAGAAATGGCAACAGAGGAGGTGAAGGTAACGGCTCGTAGAGTTGAAGGACGAGTGAGAAGAAATGGCAACAGAGGAGGTGAAGGTAACTGAAACCCATTACTGCTGTGTGCAACTAATAGATGCTAATAAAATAGGAAGTTTTAATGATTCGGGTAGTTTATTGCTTGCATTCACCTCATCGTTAAAATATCACTTCTAGGGGATCCACACAACAACCGAGTAAACCAGAAGATGGCGTTGAAGATTAGTAATCATATCTTTTAAACTAGATAGCCATGTGAAGTCTTCTAAAGGTTTCTTGTAATGACTACTGTTTAAACTTCTGAAAGCAGAAGATGTAGATGGCTGAGGAAAATGTTGAAACTGTCTTAAGCCAAGGCAGAGGACACGTGTAGTGTATCAAAGTATGAAAGAAAAAAAGAAGAGAAAAGAAAAGAAAAACCCAAAACCTCTGGTTTGCTGTTTCTGTCCCCAGCACTCCCCTATCTGTGCACACTTTGAAGAAAAGTAATTCCTCAGCAGCAATGCTGTGCTATCTGAAGCAGCAATCTCTGCTGGCCCCGAGATGTGTCTCTGGTGGCCAGGACAGTTCCCGACAGATAGAAGGTGTTCAAAGAATATTTTTGAATGAATGAAGCCCCAAAGGAAGAAGAGGGGAAAATAGGTGTGACCAAAATTTTCTTTGAACGAAACTCTGTTGTTTACTACTAGGGCTCTGACAATGGAAAACTTATTAGGGTGAAATAACAACGAGTTGGTATCCTGTTAATTTCTGAGAAAGCCTGTTGGTGTTAAGAAAAAGCATGCCTGTGGGCATCTCTGCACCAGTTTTCCTGTGGCTGAAATCAGATGTTTCTCCTAAAGTCCAGAACCCAGGATCTCAGATTAAAAGAAAAACTGAGAAATAAGTGAAATGAAAAAGCTTTACAAACCAAGTTGACCTGTGGTGGCGGCAAACTAAAATCATGCAGAAACTGGTGGTCTGCCTGCTTACCTGAAAGCACCAAGTGAACATATATGCTCCAGGCATCCAAGCTGAGTTGGGCAAAGTCAGCGGTGAAAGCTCATGGAGTTAAATATGGAGGTCGAAGAAAACACGAAAATGAAGTAAAGCCTACAGTCAACCTAGCTGTTATTTCTATTTGGAGCATTAAGTACCCCAATGGCAACTGCCTCCCACGAGGCTGAGGTTAAAATTATCATTTTAAGGTGAATTAACATCCGGAAGCGCTAACTACCTGAATACTCAGGGATCCCCCATCTCTTTTATGTTGCTATAATTGAAACTTTGCCTTGTCTGAGTCATCTCAACTCGTCGGTTTCATTCACCCAACGTGTATATGCGTTTCAAACACAGTATTTGGACCACAGTTTATAAACTTGCCTTTCTATTTTTCTTTTTAGTGAGGATGATATTCTCTAAACTCTCAGAGAGACATGCCTCCACTTTACCCAAGGATGCTCCCCACATCTCTCAGTCTATCTCTTCTGTCACATGCTGTGAGAACCAAGTCCCCTGGGCTCCAGACCCTACATCACTTCCCAAGCTGGTGGAGTTGAGCGGTTACTAGTTATCCACTATCCTCAGTGCAGATTCCAGTATCCCCCTTGCATGCCTCGAACTGCCCATAGCGACTGTCCCATCCGGCTGAGGATTTCTGAGTGCGTCACAGTCCCTCCCCCCCACCCCCCCCCACACACAGGAGGGGCTGGAGAAAACTAGGGCTTGTCTGCAGGGGGCAGCCCTTGACCCGGTGGGCTCTAGTCCAAAGCTCCTGTTCCTGAGGGACACCCAGGCACAAGGCAGGGGTGGAGGGCGGTCCTGGGTCTTGGCGAGCCACGCCTTCTCAGGCGGGGCCTCTGCGCCCGCCCAGCACTCCGCCTCCGGGCTCTATAAAGTTCCTCTTTCTCACATCGCTTTCCTAGTTTCACCACTTGAACTTGGGACCCTTTGCTGCCCTCAGCTCAGAGTGCTGGTGAGGTAAGGCCTGGAGTCGGGCAGAAGGAGGAGTGTGAGGCTGGTGGCAGAGGAAGCCCGGCTTCCATCTCTGAGCCTGAGCGCCCGAGGGAGCGTGCCAAGATAGCGGACCCAGGCTCCGCTCATCTACGCTGCCCCAGGACGTGTGCACTGCGGGTTCTGTTAAGCTGCTTGGGCGGGCATTCCAGAACATCCCCCACAGGCTGGGCGGGACGAGCTTAACGGGACTGTGGTGTCATTAAAGGATCACACTGGCCGCATCTTATCCGCAGGGGGACAGCCTCTGACTCTCTCAGCTCCAGTCTGAATCTCCTTTCCCAGCCCTGGTTCATAAAGGACCCAAACTCATCTAGGGTTCCAGCTCGTGATTCCTAGGCTGGATGGTCAAGGAAAGCTGAGAGCTCCAACTTGGGGCGCTCAGAGACCCTTTCCCCCACGCCCTTCTTCACTTCTCGCGCAAGGGAGCTGGTATTGCTGTCCACAGCACCCCTTATTCCCAGCCTCGCCTTCACTCCCGCCAGAGTTCCCGCTGACCCCCTGCAGGTTGGAATCTCCAGTTTCTTGGGTGCGCTGCTCGCCACAAAACCAGATTTCCACTTGTTGCTTCCAGGTCCCACGTAATGGTCTCTGGTTGGGTAGGCCTGGCGTTATTCTGGCGACAAAGTAAGGGGTGTCAGAAAGTCAAGGGAGAGAGCTAGGTAATGCACAACTGCATAGCAGGGACCTGGACAAGAGCTAGTCCACGTGCCAGATCTTTCTCGCCTGGGACCATCAGGGCAACCTGAACCCAGGAAGGGACAAGAGAAGAAACAGTGAGGGAAATGTGGAGGGGAAAGCTGCTTGGAGTTGGCAGAGGGGTGAATAAGCAAAGGAGCGTCCCAGCGTGGCGCAAGACTTGGGGTCTGCAGATAAATTGTGTATCTAGGATCTTTCAATGGAGTGCATTAAGACTGTAGACAGTGAGTGGAAGATGGGTGAGAGGAAGGACCTTGAAGATGGTGCGCGCCAAGGGAAGCTCCCCACACCTTCGTCAAAGTCCCTTCTCTTGGGGGACTCTGGAGACATTGGCTCTGCACGCGAGCACCTGGCAGCCTCAGAGACTCCGGGGCCTCATGGCCACTGCAAGAGTTTGGGACGGGGCTCCCCCAAGAACGATGCGACGGTGGCTGCAGGGAAAGTTTGTCTCCCCGCAGCGCAGGAGCTCCCGCGGAGGTCGGTACACGTCATGAACTTGGAGACGGGCAGCAGGGGCTCAGAGTTCGGCATGAGCGCGGTGAGCTGTGGCAACGGGAAACTCCGACAGTGGTTGATCGACCAGATCGACAGCGGCAAGTACCCCGGGCTGGTGTGGGAGAACGAGGAGAAGAGCGTCTTCCGCATCCCGTGGAAACACGCGGGCAAGCAGGACTACAACCGTGAGGAGGACGCCGCCCTCTTTAAGGTCAGCGATATTCGGAGATCCCTGGGCAGGGGTTGGGGGAGGGGCAAGTCTGACAGCTCTGGGTGTGCTGTGGCTCCAGGCCAAGGGAGTAGGAGGTCGGGTGGGCTCTCTCAAGGAGGAGGCCAGAGCATCAAGCATTGGGTCTTGCTTAGCAGAAGTCCCGGGAGAAGGAAAAGATGTTGCAAGCTCTCGGGGATTACATACAAGGGAAACCAGGTCTGGATACTTCCAGCACCGAGAGCATTCCTGGGGGCTGGAGGTTCCGGTTGCATAGCCCATTCGCTGTTTCTTGCCACTGCCACTACTACTAGGACTACTCTCTGCTTCCCTGTCTCTGTCTTGCTACTTTTCTGAGTTTCTCTCTTTGGGTTTTGTTTCTTTGATTGGGCTCCTCTGCTGTCTGATTCTAGTTCTGGAAGTTGCGATCTCTGTTTTCCTCTCTTTGGGTGGCCTTGACCATTCCAAGTCTTCCTCTGGGAGCCTCTCCACCCCATGTGAGTCCCTTGGGACTGATGTCACCAGAGATCTGGCTCATTGAACTGTGAAGCCCCCAGCCTCCACCTGCCAGCAGGGCCAAGGAAGGGGACTTCCTGCAGGGATTTGTTCAAAGTACCTCTGTGATTTTATAGATGTCCCCTCTGGGGCCTGCCCCCTCCACAGTTCTGTCCCTAGTCTTGCCCACACTTGATTCAGGCACTGGGTGTGTACAGCCCATACCCCCTATGCTGATGGGGTCCTAGGTGAGAAGGTTTTCCCTTAGAGGACCTCACTATCAGCATGTTCTACATTTCGGGCAACAGCAAATTTGAAACACCAACCTTCCTTTCTGAAATGCAATCCATGAAATTCTTTTGAAGATCTGAGCTTGACTTTTCCTTCTCTTTGTTCTTAGGCTTGGGCACTATTTAAAGGCAAGTTCCGGGAAGGGATCGACAAGCCAGATCCTCCTACTTGGAAGACAAGATTACGATGTGCTCTGAACAAGAGCAATGACTTTGAGGAACTGGTGGAGAGAAGCCAGCTGGATATCTCTGACCCATACAAGGTGTACAGAATTGTTCCAGAGGGAGCCAAGAAAGGTAGGGGGTTTTCCCAACACAGGTCACAGGATAGAGGCATTATGACACTCAGAGAGCCACTCTTCCTAGAGAAAGTCCCCTCCTACCTCTGCTGTAGGTTATGCCCAGCAGTCCCTTTGGCCATGCTCTCTCAGTTGTAAGTGGTGTTTGACCTCACAGACTTTCTGCCCCATGGGTGTGTGGATGTGCACCTGAAAGCATTGTTTTCAGGTGCTCCATTCACTTAGGATATGGACCAAATTTCCAAATAAAAACTGGAAAATCCATTAAATTGTACTTACTTAATATCCTCTAGTAATTAAGTACTTTTAAAGAGAAGAAAGCACATCCCACATCCCATACATATTCACATTTCTTGTACTAAAACTGCTAGAGTTTCTAGTTTAACATGGCCTGCTGAGGTAGTTATGAAAATTCAGATCTTGGGTTCCCTCTCTTTGAGATTACAACTAGTCTATCTAGAGCAGAGCCCAGGAATCTGCACTTGGTTCCAATCGTACAGGATGCCTTAGCTAGGTACCATCTCACTACCAGGCTCACAGGTCCTGGGTGACTGTTACTCACAAGTCAGAGCGTGTTTAATCAGTTTAATGGTATAGATAAATATCTCTCAGAGGGAATTGCTTTAAAAAAACAACAACAACAAAACAAGATAAACCTAAAAGACCTGATTGGTTAATATGTCTATGCATTCTAAGAATTAAGTGCTGAGGTACTTTTTAAAGATATGCCAGTTCCTTGTTTTACCTTGTGTTGCTTCTCCTTTCCCCCCCAAACGCACAGGAGCAAAGCAGCTCACTTTGGAAGACACACAGATGGCCATGGGCCACCCCTACCCCATGACAGCACCTTATGGCTCTCTGCCAACCCAGGTATGTGGTAGACCCTTGATCTGGTGGAAGGCTAGGATGGTGTCCTTTTGGCTGGCTCCATACAGAGAGGCAAGCACAAATGAAAGCTGCAGAACTGATTTCCTATTTGCTATGGCTAGGACACATGCTGAACAAAAACCTGGTCAGAGAAGGATGTTTCAGTTTCAGTGTGGTATCACTGTCCCTGACACCATGGTTAAGTTGGGGAGTTTGATGTGTCCCACCTGTGGAGATAGGCTTCTACAGATGGTCAGTTCTTCTTGGATCAGACCTTTCGTGGAAGTCAAAGATTTTGGAAGTAGTACTTTATCATGTGAAACCACAGGGCAGCTGACTCCTTTAGGCTTCCCTGATGTGAATTACAGTTCTGTTTTATTCACTTTGGTGGCTTAAAAAGGGCAGATTTCACTGTGTTATTCTTGGATGCTAGACTCAGCCATATGATGAAACCTTACAAACACCACGGCTTTACACAATGCCTCCGTTGTGCTTTTAGACCCTCCATGGCTGTTTTCTACCTAGTGTGATAGACAGTTCATGTCACATTTTGGGCAAAATGACTTGGCTGCTGGACAAAAGAAAGGGGTTCCCTGAGGAGTTTGGGTGATATGAAAGGACTCTGACACCCACTGATGTCTTCCTCTTAGCAATCCCTGTGCTCTGTCAGCAGGTTCATAACTACATGATGCCACCCCATGACAGGAGCTGGAGGGATTATGCCCCTGACCAGTCACACCCAGAAATCCCATATCAATGTCCTGTGACGTTTGGCCCACGTGGCCACCACTGGCAAGGCCCATCTTGTGAAAATGGTAAGGATTGTGCCAGGGCAGCAGACAGAAGAACAACCTGGGCTCAGGGTCTGGACAACACCACAGGGCCCTCCCCTTCCACTGAGATACCAGAGACACATCACATGAAGCTGCTGCTGGTGGTGGTGGTGGTGGTGGGAGTGGGGGAGATGTTGCCTTGTCCTGTGACATGTTGAAGTCCTCAGAGCCATGATAGGCATTACTCTGTGTGGGAACTTATCTAGAAGACCCCAGAAATCATTCATTCCAAGTAGCTGAAAAGTGCCTTATTTTTAATATATAGAAAAAACAAAAAACAAAAAAACCCACGGATGACCACAAGCTCTCAATGGCAGTACATGTCAGTTACAAAACTTGTCTATATTTTGTTTTACTATGTTTTTACCTTCCATAACATTATGCTGTCTTTGTCCTATTAGGACAGAAGGTTAGATTTTGTCAGCTTCCCTTCTGAGTTGTCCCTTATTACTGATGGAGAGCTGTACTATCTCCCTAGTCTACAGCTTTCTACTCTCCTGTAAGATAGCTGTGCCCAGCCCACCCCAGCAGGGACTTAAGGAAACCATTGCTAGCTCATGTCCCTTGACTATTAATGAGTCATTTGTAGCTGTTCTTGGTACTAAGGCAGGATCAGAGCGAAAGTAATCCACAAAATGTCTCTATAAATGAGTGTCCAGCTCCAAAAGACCCACAGGGGTCCCCCAGACGCTAGATGGACTCGCACAGAAGAAACACCAATTAACCAGACCCAGAATATTTCACAAACTATGTTCAGTGAGACTCGTGTCCTTAAGTGTTTATTTAGGTGAGTGCACTGAGCTACACCCCCAGTACTTTTTTGAGTGTGTATTTTAAGGTAGAGTCTTGCTAATTTACCCAGGCTAGGTTGCTCTTTGAACTCTTGAGTAAGTAGCTGGGATTACAGGCCTGTCCCATCAGGCTGGACATAAAACAAGCTCTTTCAATATTTAAATATTAAGTCTTGACATGGGTTAACATGCGAATGGTCCTTTTATATTATTATGCAAATACTTCCCTTGCCACAGTTTCATCAATGTCCTCATTCCACGTGTGCTTGCACTAGTCTTGCTTTAGTGTGACACAACTTCTCTGCTGCTAGGGAACATCGTTCAGCCCCTCCCCCTAACTTACAAACATCAAACAGAATAAATGGGGGGGGGGATTAATTTGTATTTTAACCAACCTTATAGAAATTTGAACTCTGACCCTGCTGGTAACTTGTGTGTGGGCTGGTACAAATCCATCTCCTTCTGGGCTTCAGTTTCCCTGTAGATGAGTTTTGGAGAGAGCTCCATGTTCCCATCCAGAGCTGTGCTGTGGCTCCTTCCTCATCACCCTGAACTTTTCTCACTGCATGTGGACTTTGGCCTCTGCCCCATAATGACGCGTTCTGCTGTTAGCGGGTGTTAGCGGGTGTTAGCGGCTGTCAAGCTTGGGTTGGGAGGTGACTGGACATGGCTTCTCCCAACTCAAGAGCCTCCCTGCCCTCGGACTCTCTACTTAGACATCATCTGATTTTTATTTGCAAATGCAGGTTGCCAGGTGACAGGAACCTTTTATGCTTGTGCCCCACCTGAGTCCCAGGCTCCTGGAATCCCCATTGAGCCAAGCATAAGGTCTGCTGAAGCCTTGGCACTCTCAGGTGAGTGTGAAGATTCCTATAAAGCTCTGAGGGAGGTGGCATTGCTCATCTGCTTAGGTCAGGTGGGGATTTAGACTCTCACCTTGCAGGCCCTGGGGTCTGAAGTAGGATGGTCGAGGCTATGTGGACACCACACTGAATAAAGAACACTATTAGAAATCTCCACAGCAGTACTAGCTAGCCAAACACTATTTGGATGATGTCTTTAACCTTCTATATCATTACCTGCCCAGCTTTCCAGGAATGTGTAACCAGGCTCCTCCTCCAGCAGACATTCTCCCAGTGCTGAAAGGCTTTATAGGCACAAAAGCTTTCCAACTGGTGCTGGACCCTGGTCTCTGAGAAGTCCTTATGTCTCTAAAGGACCATATAGCTCTGACTCCCTTCCAACTTTAATAGAATTGCTGAACATGCATGGATTTGATCTGATTTTAAAGTTCTGTTACTAGGGAAGCCAGCACCTGGAAATAGTGACCAGTTTTAAGAAAGCTCACACTCACTCAAACAGACATCCTGTGTTCATTTAATCTTTAGGTGATTTTTGGATGTTATCCAATGGAATTATTAGAATTCTCATCATGCCCTTGGCTATCTTAAAAGTCTGTGACTGAAAACGTCAGCTACATTTTGACAATTTTAGACACTTCCCTTGTTCTCCAGGGAGGAAGAAGTTTTAAAATCTAGTTCCTTCCAGTTCTGATGTTCAGGTTCACTTTGTAAGGGACCTCAAGAATAGCTGAGGGACACTTCTGAGCATCAGGGTTTGTCACAGACACTAGAAAGCTCCAGATCCTCTTCTGGAACACCTAAGACTTGTGTGGGTGCTCTAACAGTAGGAAATAAATAGCTATTTATATCTCTGCAATCTTGTGATTCTGGTGACATTAAATGAAATGAAACCTGCCCTCCCAGTCATCTCAGATGGCCAACACCCCCTCTCTTTGGGTGCACCTCTTGCCTTGCTGTTCACAGCTGCAGACATGGAATACACCATGATGTGGGCTGTCCAAACTTGCCATTGAAGAATATGAGGCTCTTGTGGGTTTCTTCTTCTGGTTTGCATAATTAATTATCAACCCTGAGTGCACTTTTCAGAAGCTATTCTTTCCAGGCATTGTTTGGGCTCCCACCACCACCACGGGTTTCTGTAAAAGCCCTTACACACCCGGCTTGCCCTTTCAGCCTGTGGGTGGTATTTTAAAGTGGTTTCTGAAATCAACAAAATCACTTGTCAATAAATTTCTCTCTTAAAACTGTAGAAAACATAGTTGTTGGGTTCTTTTCAGAGTTGAATACAAAGCTTAGAGGGATTTCAGGGGGTTTTACGTTAACCACTGGCTTTCAGAGCATTTCTCATCAGTTCCTTCCCCTACTCCAAGAAAGCTGACTTAAAGATTAGAAAATAAAAGCATCATTTTCCATAGCCTAGAAGTTGTTGTTTTAGCGCCTGTCTCCAACATGTCTATGTGAATTTTGTTGTTGTTGTTGATTTGGTTTTACTTAATGACATCAGGGTGATGCTTTAAGGAAGTTCCAGAGCTGAAGACACATTTGCTTTTCATCTGAGATGTCTCTGTATTTCTTTTACTAATAGAAATAGGTCTTAGAGTTCAACTCCAAAATCAAGATTGGGTTGCTGAAAGATGAATTTCAATTTGGCAGTATTATTTCATATTATAGGCAAAAATGCCACCACTATTAACACCATCATCAAAAAAGCCTTCATAACAGAGGTGCTTTCTAATAAAATTTGGCTGAAAATTCAAAAAAATATATACCCCTCCCCAAGAGGAGTAAATGGCCACAAAAACATTTGAAAATGATCATGTTAGAGAAGTCAGTTTCTTTCCATGAGCTTCTCTTAGTACTGAATGTGCTTGAGGTCTAAGAATCTACAGAGAATAAGGGCAGCTACCATCTCCAAGACTACCTTGGCCCTAGGATCTTTCATTTATTCATAGAACATCTTGACACACAAGTATTCCACCTGTTGTACTTCCTATCAGTATAGTCACTGAGTCTTTGAGGCTCTGAGCATGGTGGCACCTGTCTCAAGCCCATCAGCACTGACTCCTGAGTTTTGTTCACAGACTGCCGGCTGCATATCTGCCTGTATTACCGGGATATCCTCGTGAAGGAGCTGACCACATCCAGCCCCGAAGGCTGCCGGATCTCCCACGGACATACCTATGATGTTAGCAATCTGGACCAGGTCCTGTTTCCCTACCCGGATGACAATGGGCAGAGGAAGAACATTGAGAAGTTGCTGAGCCACCTGGAGAGGGGACTGGTCCTCTGGATGGCTCCAGATGGGCTTTATGCCAAAAGACTCTGCCAGAGCAGGATCTACTGGGATGGACCCCTGGCATTGTGCAGTGATCGGCCCAACAAACTAGAAAGAGACCAGACTTGCAAGCTTTTTGATACACAGCAATTTCTATCAGGTAACAGTCTGTTAGAATGGAGGTGGCAGTGGGTGCTGGCCATGAAGGTCTCAAATGGCAGTGTCTGCCTATCCCAGGCAGAGATCTTCTTCCTGAGATCAGTGAGCTCACCCAGAAATAGGGTTTCTACCTGATTCATGCCTGGCCTTTGCTGTGTGCTTCCCTTATTAGCAGAGGGTCAGAAAGAGGATCCATATGAGCTGCCCAGGATAGACAATGGTGCAGGATGATATCTTAATTTATCATTATTTTCACTCTAGGTTTTTGTTTTATTTGTTTGTTTTGTCAGAATCTATGTAGCACAGGCTGATCTAGAACTAGAGATCTTCCTGTCTCTGGATTGTATATGTACACCAGCACATCTGGCTAATGAATTAAAATGTGAGCTTTCAGCGGCATGCGCCCCTCCCCCAGTAAGGTTCCACTGCTTTGGCTCTATGCTCTCAGCAAGTTTATCTGCTGACACTTCAGCTCATTGGGGGTTTCTAGAAAAATCAAGAAGGTTAGAAACACATTCTTAACATTTTTGGTTATGAGATGTGTCACCCTTATAAAATGGTCATACTGCAGGCGAGACCAAAGCTGAGAATGTAAGGAGCAGATTCAGTGAGGGGGAAATTCTGAGAAGGCTTAGTCTTATCTTTGGCACATGAAGGCTTATAATTATGTTTTCCAGAACCTGTACTTTTTATGGTTTGAATCTTGACTTTGTATAGTTATGTTAGCCCAGGGCTGGCTTATATGAAGTCATTAGCCCAGCCACTGTTGGGTACCACCCAGATGCCTTCCCTAGAAATGTAGCAGAGGATGTCTTTGGGGAAGTAGACTGCTCTGCTGACTGCTGATAGCCCCTCCCCATCATATCCTGAGCTTGCTTTCTTCCCAACACCCTTTCCAAACAGCCTACACCTCTGGCTTTTTGTGTGCTTTCCCTTACTTGAACCTGAACTTGCTTTGCTCCCTCTCATCCGTGCACATTGTGATAGTTTAAAATGCATGCATACTATGTTCTGACTAAATTTCGTTAATTAGCATGTATATCACCTTGCATATCTATTTTTTTTTCTCTTGGTAAGAACATTACTTGAAATCTGTTCTCACCATTTTTAGTACATGGTTCATTCATTATTAGTCATGAGTGTATACCATTGTTGAGCTTGTGTTCAACAAACTCCTCTTGTGACAGTTTATATTCTTTAGCCAACAGATTCCTAGTCACTTCCCACTGGTGGTGACCACCATGTGCTACTTTTATGAGTTCAACTATTTTAGAGTATCATGCAGTCTTTGTCTTTGATGCATGGCTAATTTCACTTGGCATGATGTTCTCCAGGCTCATCTGTGTTGTTACAAACGACAGGCCTTCCTTCTTTTTAAAGACTAGGGATATTCCATTGTACAGATAATACCATGCCACTTTCTCTTTATCTGTGCATCACTGGTGGGCACTTGGGATGATCCCTTGTCTAAGCAGCTCTGACTGGTACTGCTGAATGGGGGAGTGTAGCTGTCTCTCCAAAACCAATTTGTTCTGCTTTGGGTTTGTACACAGAAGAGGACTGCTGAATCCTCAATATGTTTCTTCCTTCCATTCATTTACAACAAAGACAAAAAGCCCCAGTGTACTAGTGGCGTTTCCTCAGCCTTTTGAGCTTCAGTGGCCAATATTTGTTTAGGCTCATCCAAATCTTCTTTCATTTCCAAAAACAAACATGTTCCTTGATAAATATCCTCTCCTGAGAGATGGGACACAGAAAAGAGAATCATCTCAGGCTCCAAGGCCTGATGAAGACCCTTGGAGCTAGGCATGATCTAAGCCTTGGCCAGACTAAGCCTTTGCCTCTCTTGGGGTGAGTTCTAGTGTTTGTGGTCCAAGGCAAAGAAAAATAACTTCTGAAGATGAATAGCTACACATCCTGTATCTGCCCTGGGGTCTAGAAGTCCTTGTGTGCCCTCCAGCAGGCTACCACCAACCCCCTGCTCAATTAAGGCAGCTCAGAACAATGACAATTGCCAGTGACAGGGCTTTGAGGTGCACTAAGTCTTGGTCTGCCATAGGAGATCCAGGCAGGAGGCAAGTCCCAAAACAGAGTGGACACCTTGGGCTAGAAATTCACTTCCTAGGACTTACGAGTTACTAATGAGTAAGAGCTATTCTCCTTTGTTCCCTTCTTCTGTAGTGGGGCCTGTTGTTTTTGCTGTCCACAGTCCCCAAGCCTCACAGAGGCTCAGGGAAGATAACATTGCTCAGGAGAGGCCCAACAGCCTCTGTACCTAGGGATCCCCACCCAATGTTCTGGGAATAGCAGGCTGAGGTGGACTTTCTCAGAGAGTTGTATCACTTGCTACTCTGACCTAGCCTCATGTGGGTGTCTTCCTGGCCACAGTGCTATGCACTTTATACATTGTGACTAAACCCATTGGGTTTGATTTAAATTCTGGAAGAAGAAAGAGAAAGAAACGTAGGAAGTCAGTTCTGTGAGTTTCTAGAAGCTCTTCAGTTGCAGAGAGCAATGGAAAGCTTTGATGTCTACCTATTCAGGATTGGCACCCCACTAGGGACAGTCCCCACAGGCACAGTTGAGAATTCATATCTGATCAGGGCAGAGTCTTCATGGCTGCTCTGTAGAGGCAGCTTTTAAATGTCAGTTCTTTCATGCAGACAAGACCTGGGAACCTAGCTCCAGGAGGAGGAATAAAGGTTAACGCCAGTGATTGGATGTGGCTTTCTGGTTGAGTTGGGGGAGCAAGGCAAAT
This sequence comes from Rhynchomys soricoides, assembly GCA_019843965.1. Taxonomy (NCBI): domain Eukaryota; kingdom Metazoa; phylum Chordata; class Mammalia; order Rodentia; family Muridae; genus Rhynchomys; species Rhynchomys soricoides. Next base: position 2,303,627 of record JADRCH010000156.1, on the reverse strand, counting down.
GCTCTGCCCCCAGTGTCGATACCCCTAGCCATGGGCAGGTTTCTTTTTGGCAATCTTCTTGTCTGTTTCATGTCTCTCAAGCAGGACTAGCCTCAGCATGACATCCTTGTCAAAGGAGCTTCATTGGTCCCTTTCTCCCTGTATCATTCTGTCCCCAAAGTGAGATTGAAGCCTACTCTGGTTCTCTAGTTTGGAGTTTTAGACCTAGTACCAAGTGAGACCCAGCTCCCAACAGCTGGTGTGGGAGACAGATGCCCTTGGTACCCAAACACCACATGGCCTCCATGGTTAGCTAGTGAGGTTTAAAAATAACCCTGGGCCATCAGAACATTTTGATTCTTTACATTAAAATGTCTCCTTTGCCTGTGCTGTTTGGCTCAGTGTGGCTACTTTTCTTTTTCTTCTTTGTCCTCTTTTTCTTTGGCCTTGTGCATTTCTGTGAGTCCAGTGCTGCAGACCCAAGTTCTTAAGCTCAGGTCATGTTCCTTAAGAATAATGAAGTAAAACCAGTGTCAAGTCAGGAAATCATATGTGAACTTGAACATATGATTTTATGTCTGGGATCTGCCCTAAGGGCTGGACTTAGGGGAACAGAGCCTGGGCTCTCCCAAAGCACACTCACACGTGGCTCTTGCTTTCCGTTCACCCACTTTAGCAGGTGTCTGAACAGTTTTTTTTTCCTTGTGGGTTTTCAGAGCTGCAAGTGTTTGCTCACCACGGCCGGCCAGCACCGAGATTCCAGGTGACTCTGTGCTTTGGTGAGGAGTTTCCAGACCCTCAGAGACAGAGGAAGCTCATCACAGCTCATGTGAGTACCTGGTTACATTACCCTTAAATCACACACTGTGGAGCTGTCCCTTTTAGAGAAGTGGCAAATGACGAGTAAATGTCAACTCACCTGGGAAAATAAATGTAGAACTTAAAATAGTGTAGGAGGAAGCAGGCTCCAGTGAACAACACAGCTCAGGGACCCACAACCAACTTCCAGCCAGATTCTGTCACCACAGGATCAGCAGGGTAGAGGCCTTGAACCCAAGGCTCTGCCTGCTCTGTGTTCTTCCTTGTTTCACATAGGCTGCTATATTCCCTTTTATAGGAATTTTCAATAGTTGGGACCAAGCACTGCACTCTGACATCTCTGCTTCTTGTGTGGTTTTTAAAATGCTGTCTATCCTGATAGAGTAGAACGTTCCCCTCTTCTGGTGCGTCTGAAGACTGGGACAGAGTCCTCACACACATATAAATCTTTAAAAAAAAAAAAATGGCAACGAAACTATAATCCTGGCCTTGAGCATTTTCTCAGTTCTAACTGGTGGTTAATAGCAAATGAGATCGCAGATGGGCAGATAGATCTAGTACAGATAAGCAGTAGTTTTTAAAGTGGTGAGTAGATTCCAGCATAGAGCTATTTTTAAGGACTTTGGGTGCAGTGGAGCTCCGCAAAAAGGAGACAACAACGGTCCCATAGGCAAAGGGCCTCAGAATGCTGCCATAGGGTCCGTAGATGGAAAACATGCACGGGCACACCCATGAACTCTCTTGCTCTTCTTTTCTTTTTTAAAAAAAGAGATTTATTTTATTTATATGAGTACACTGTTGCGTATCTCTCCAGCCTCTCCTGGCTTTCTTATTACAGACTTAATTCATATGGGTGCTTACCGAGGAATCATACCAGTCATTATATATCAAATAACAAAAAGGCTTGATCTGTGTATGATTGATTATTATAGAGCGCTCAGCCTGACTCGGTGGGGCTGGCTTTGACTGGGAATGCAATCAATGCTCATAAACAAACTAGATCCATCAGAGCCAGTGAACCGCTGTCTTGCGCCTGTTCAGCTCTGTCTTCTACTTGTGGTTCAGAGTTGTGTCTATTGCGGTCATCTGGTCCTTCAGGGTGAGCCCCTCTTTCTGTCAGACTCATGAGCCTAACTTTCCCTACATTTTACTTAGCCTTTTAATTTGATCGTCTCATCCAATAATGTCCAGTTAATTCCCTTAAGTATAAAATCCAAGAGGCAATTGGTTTCAAAACGCCATATTGTCTTCAATTATAGAACCAAGAATTCTATTTCCAGGGTCTTCTATTCCAGGTATTGTAAGGGCAAACAAAACTGGCTTTTCAAATGTCTCTAAATGTGAACTGCTTCACTATGTTATCCTATGCAGCTTGTGATTTTACTGAGAGTCCTAGTGTCATTTCATGATGTCCCAATTTTATGGTGTTAAGAAGAATGTTCTAGTGATGTCTTTTTTTTAAAAATGTCTTATTAAAGGTGGAACCTCTGCTAGCCAGACAACTGTATTACTTTGCTCAACAAAACAGTGGACATTTCCTGAGGGGCTACGAGTTACCTGAACACATTAGCACTCCAGATTATCACCGCTCCCTCCGTCATTCTTCCATCCAAGAGTGAGAAGCCAGCAGCAGGGATGACATTGTTTCATTGTAAATACTATGACAGGGCAGCCGGTTGGTGCCCTTTCTCTTTGGAAGAGCTAAGGAGTGGGTTTCCACTTGAAGGCAACAACAGGGATTTGTGAGGAGAAGCAGCTCAACAGAGGAGTTTGCCCCAGAAGAGTGCCTGCCATCCAGGTCTTGACAAGTGCCAGTACTTGGGTGACTGTGCCCTGGCTTATAGCTGTGAAACTTGATCAGTGTTGTGTTTACATGTACTTAAATGCTGGCTTTAGCCTGGTGTAGATGGACTTCTGCTTGAACACTGAAAACCTGTGCCAGCGTAAATCCCTGACAAGAGAAGACATCCATATTATTGGTCCATTTCTCAGGGAAGTAAAGCCTAAACTAGAGACTACTCTGCCCACCCACAAAGAAATGCATTCCTAGATAGAGGAGTTGTAGGTCTCAGATTATGTCCACTGAGTGAAGGGACTTGGTTCTTAGCTCCAGTCTAGGCTATCATGTCCTGATCCTGCAGAGTCTTTCTGAGTGGACCCTACCTCTTGTTTGCTCCCTCTTCTTGCCCTTCCTTAAAAGCCAGCTGGTGGACTCTTGTTGCCACATACTTGAGCCAAAAAAGCATCAGGGTATAAGATGAAACATGTTTGCATCTCTTCCAATCTAACAATGACTACAAAGTATTTTTTGTTGTCTTCCCTTTTTGTTTTGCCTCTCATACTTTAGAATTGTTCTTTTGGTAAAGGAAGGGGGGAGAGAGAGAGAGAAAGAGAAAGAGAGAGAGAGAGAGAATACTAGAGAGAGATTTTTAAAAGTTCTGTGCCATTTCCCCTTCTATTTGTTTTGTTGGCCATCAGTAGTCTCCATGGCAACACTGGAAGGGCGGAGCCTTTGAGCAGGTTGGGAACTGTCCAGGACACCAGTGGTTCAGTGTACAGCTGCAGACTCAGTGGGCTGTTTCTGCTTATTTTGTATATTAGATGCTTCCTTGTGCCAATAATAGTTTGACAGAGTCTCAAAATTACCGGGCTTTTCCAACAATACATTCTTTCTCAGAATCCCAAAGAGTCGCACTTGCCTTCATAAATCGTCTGACCCCTTATTTTCTTGTTACTGTTTTGTTTAGGTGGCTTGGTCATGCTCCAGGATTTTTTTCCTACCACAACATAATTTCTGTCTCTTCCAGGCTCAGAAAGAGGCGACTGCTCTCACACACATGGCACTTGCTGCTGCTGTTGCTGCTGCTGCTTCTTCTTCTTCTTCTTCTTCTTCTTCTTCTTCTTCTTCTTCTTCT
>JADRCH010000156.1:2219980-2299904 GCA_019843965.1 Rhynchomys soricoides | reverse complement strand
CTTCTTCTTCTTCTTCTTCTTCTTCTTCTTCTTCTTCTTCTTCTTCTTTAAAAAAACATGCCACTCTTAATATTTCTTCTTAAGTCTTCCAGCAGCATACATTCAATAAGCAATGGAGCATTGGAGTGTTGTTTATTTTTTTATTTTCAAAAGGGAGCCTTTGATTAAATAATACACATTAGAGAAAATGGAAGCATTTTTCAGAGAGAAGGGGAAAAATGAAAAGCATTTTGTGTTTGAATTTTCTTTGCTAGAATCAGCTCCAAGAGTTCAGTCTGTTCTTTAAACATTATATATATATATGTATATATATATATATATATATATACATATATATATACACATACATATATATGTATATATGCATATATATACGCCTTTTTTAAAAAAAAGAGAGGAAGAAATGTGATGATATTCTTATGTGCCCAACTATACAGACTTACCTCATCTTTTGAGTGGCATGTGGAATTCCACCCAAGTGTGCCTGGGTGCAGTTTAGACATCTTAGCTACCCGTCATGAATGCATCCCAGCAGCCCACTGAGTCTCATGAACTGAAGTCACTTATACATCTTATAGATGCAAAACATTCTGGGGTATATTATCCCAAGGGAAAATGAAGGTAAAATCAGGAGGCACTCTTTTCCCCAGGCCTCAAGCCATGGCTATCCTACTGGAGTCTATTAACCATATCTGGCACGTCACTAAGGTTCTTTGCCTGGTCCTGTATGACCATGATTCTTTGTCCCATAAACAGAGGCTTCGTCTCAATTGCCATGTGAATTTTTTTCTTCTTAATGTTATGCTGCTTTAACAGTGAAGCTAAATTTTCTGGAAAATACTGTATGGTTTGGACCCCCAATTCCTATCTCACTTTACAGCCATACATGCTTATTGCTTCCATCTTGAGGGATGGAATGATAGGCAAACACTCCTGACACAGAAAGGAACACCTCCCTTATCCTTGCTGAGACAAAGTGGGATGCAAACAGTAGAATTTAGTTTGCTTTCTCTTGAAGATGCTGTTGAAGGGGTAGGCTTCTTTATCATATTCATCTTGTTTATGTTGAACACTGCATCCTAGGGAGAAAATATGCAAGTCTCACAGGTGCATGCTGTTGGCTTGTTTGTGGTCCTTGAGCAGGCATTCATGTCTACTTAAAAATTAAAAGCCCCAAAGCCCCTCTGTTGTCCTGTACTGAGAAGTTGGTACCGGTAGAGACCTAGATCCACTCTGGGATTGGAGAAAGGAGGGGCCTGCTTTATCGTGAGAATGCCAGGCCTGCAGAGGCCTGGGTGCAGTGCCTGAGTGGCTGTATGTCAGACACAGGAACGCCAGTAGGCTGAGCTTGGTGACTGATTAAGGTATATGATGTGCCCTCGTCCTGAAGATAGGCTGAGTGTGAGCCCCAGTGGCAGAGGATTCTGGGAATCTGGGGTGTCATGTCCTACACAGGAAGAGCCTTCAATATGGCTTTTAGAACTTACTTTCCCATTGCTGATATTTTGATAAAAATCCAAACAAGGTTTAAATGCCCTCTCTTCCCTCTCCAGGTGGTCTTGTCCAGCCCAATGGTGAATATTTTGTTGTTGTTGTTGTTGTTGTTGTTATTGGTGAAAATTGTGAAATTGTTTGTTATTTATCTCCCTAAATCATGTGGCTGCTGCGTACATTGCAGTGTTGCCACGAGTCTGCCCTACCACACACATCTTTTTGCAAGTTGCTTCTTCACTTGTTGAAGCCTGTGGTGTAAGCCTGCGGTGTAAGCGAAACTCACTCAGTCCTTGCTAATGGCTGCTCACTTCACACAAAGGCAGGGAAGGCTGCTTTTCCCGGACTCATTTTCAGTGTTTTGATGAACATGTCTCCAGAGTATATTGAAGTAAAAGACAGCATCTGGCAAGCCAGTTCTTATTAGACACTGCTACATGCTTCACGTTCTTCAAGGTGGACCCACCTCACGTAGAAAGGCGCTATTGCCCCTCTGCTCCCATGCTCTGTGCCCCCACTTCACAGTGAGAGATCTGCTGGGGACCAGGGCTCAGAGATCTCTGACTAAGAGCTCGTACTTTGGATGTTGCCATGTCTAAGCCTGACAGGAAAGCGTGGCACCATCTTGCCTGCAGTGTTGGATGGATAGGCCATGGATTTTGCTGTAAACTTGCTTCCCAAGAAAAACTGTGTGTTTTAAAATATTTGATAAATAAAGGATTTCTAGGAAGATTGGCTGTGGAGCACTTTTATTACCGCCCTTACAGCTCTTGAAACACTTCCTCTCTCTGCTGGGTTCTTGGTGAGGCTGTCAGCGGCCTACTTCCTTCCTGGCTGCCTGTGAGTCCCTGAAATCAGATCTCTAAAGTGTTCAGCAGAGAGAGAGAGAGAGAGAGAGAGAGAGAGAGAGAGAGAGAGAGAAGAGAAGAGAAGAGGAGGAGAGGGGGAGGGGGAGGGGTAAGGAGGGAGGGAGAGAAGGAAAAACAGCAAGCTAGTTCTACAACTATGCCATTACTAGCCTGAGTCTTCTCAGCTGTGTCTGAGGGGAACCTCTGTTCACACTGTGTTCCTTCTGTCCTGTCTCCTCCTTTTTAGACCTACATTCTGAAAGGCCTGGTAGACCTGTTTTGTTTGTTTGTTTGTTGTGGGTTTTTTTTCATTTTTAGAAAAAAATTTTAATTTATAGTGTGTGAGTTTACCTGCATGTAGGTACATGCACATGCAGTACTTGTAGGGCCAGGAAGGGGATCTGATCCCCTGTGACTGTAGTTACAGGTGGTTGTTGGGGTGTGGGAACTAGAAACAGAATTCCAGTCCTCTGGAAGAGCCACAAGCACTCTTAACCAAGTTCAGTTCTCTCCAATTAGGGAAAATAATTTTTTAAATTATTTAATGGTTTGTTTTATACTTCAGTTGCCTCTGAGTTTGTTGTCATGGGGGTAACATATAGTGAGCCAGCATTCTGACAGGAGAGTTCTGGGGGAGAGGCATAGAGTGTAGGTGGAATCTTGTGTATCCCCAGGAGAACCTTGGCTGAAATTCCTCTCTGAAACGCCAAGCCAGAGAATGCCTTTCTCAGCTGCAACACACTTCCTGACATGGCTGTGAACTTCCTATCTTCCAGGGTCATAGGAAGATTGTCAGCCCAGGACAGGACCTTGGCCTGTGAGAGCTCAGAGATTCTGAGCTCTGAGAAAAGCTTTTAGGGAAGATCTAGGATGCCCAGAACATCAGAGCAAGATTGAATTTACTAAATGTTAACCAATTCTTCTACTACTTCTACTTTGGGATCTCCCTGTGCCCCACAAGCATAGGTGGGCTCAGGCCTGCATTCACAGCCAGGATTTCACCAGAATATTCAACTACTTGAACCTGAGCTTGTTTGAAGGGATTTTGCTGACTTGAGTTCTTAAGTGATATTTCTATTCTCACAGGCCCTTGTCTTAGTCTTTTCTTTACAGTTACAACTTTGGCTGTTGGATTTGGTTTTCTGTAATTAGTTGGTAGTACTGAGACAAACACAGCGGTGCTTTGCACATGGGCAACACTCATCCATCCCAGAAAAAACATGGCATTCCCTACATGCCTTATTTCTGGGAAGGGACTGTAGGATTGGTTGTAATCTCTCATGTTTTCTAGCAGAAATGTCTTTCAATAAATGTCTAGTTAGGAATTAAAGTGACCCAAGGTCTACTAGGATGTTCCTTCTACAGCCTGAGCCAGTGACCAGAGGGCTATCTTCAGGATGTCTACACAGGTTCCCTGCTCTCCCTAGAAGACCTATGCCCATCTTTTCATCTGGCCAGTGCGCTCTCTCTCTCTGTCTGTCTGTCTCTCTGTCTCTGTCTCTGTCTCTGTCTCTCTGTCTCTCTGTCTCTCTCTCTCTCTCTCACACACACACACACATACACGAGGATAGAGCATCCTTTATTTCTAGAAGCACTTCACACACACACACACACACACACACACACACACACACATGAGGATAGAGCATCCTTTATTTCTAGAAGCACTTCACCTCTCAGTGGCATTTCTGTGCCACTGAGAAAAAATTTCATATTCTTTCCTTTGCTTTACCTCCCCTCCTTGGGGACTAGGGATCAAAACAGCCAGATCATTTGGAAACAGTGATCTGAGAAAAGTATGCTTGAAGGAATGGTGGGAACCATGGGTTAGAAAGGACCACAGATGCAGGATGAGAGGATGGCTCCATGGTTGACTGTGCATCAATACCTGAGAATGATGGAGATACTAAGATGGGTCTGAGCAGAGGTGTGGGCCAGAGCCTACACACACACACACACACACACGCACACACACACACACACACACACACACACACACACGCACACACACACACACACGACAGTGCGGAAGAGTTGAGGTCCTACAAGCTCTTTCAAGGGCACACCTTCAATTGTCTAACTTTTCTCACACTAGACCCCACCTATCAAAGATTGCACTTAAGGCTGTATCACCTCCCAGTAGTGCTTATCAGCCACAGAAGCTATGGAATTTCATTTGTAGTGTCTGTGTCTATAGCATAACACTGGCCTTTCATTTTTTTAATTCTTTAATTTTTAATTGATTGCTTGTGAATTTCACATCATGTACTCCAATCCCACTCATCTCCCATCCCTTTATGTCCACCCTCCACCCTTGCCACCTACCCTCCCTCCCAAAACTCTTGTTTTGGAAGCTGCAGCATGTCACAGTGTGTCACACAGTATATCCTTTTGTTCACACTTCTTTAATGGAGGTATTCATGCAATGAGTCATGGTCTGGGTTGAGGCCTCTGGCTTCTGCTACACTGTCAATACTGGACCCTCACTGGGACTCCAGCAGTTCACAGATGAGGTAGATGTTGGGGTGGGTCAACTCGAAGGCCTGGATCTGGGCCTGGGTAGTAACTAAGTTGTTCAGCACACCAGCTCTCCTGCACCCAACCCACACCCCCAGGGCAAGCTCTCCAGCATGGCCCTGGCTAGCTCACCCAATGGCACACACGGCTAGAGCCAGAGCAAGCCTTCCAGCTCTCATGCCCTTGAAGCAAGCTCACCCACTCTAACACCAGCAGGGCTAACTCTACCCTGCTGCTCAGGCAAGGCACAGGGCCCACTTTCCTGGGTGTTACAGGGCCAAGCCTCCTGCTCGTGGCCTTGGCCAGCTTTTCCTACTACCATAGGTGGAGAGAGGTAAGGTGGGGGAGGAGGACATCTATTTCTTTCCCATGCCACCCCACAGTAGGCAAGGTGTGGGGCCAGCTCTCCCATGCTCATACCCTCAGGGCTGGCTCACTTGCACCTCTGCGGCCAGGGTTAGCTTTACTGTGCTGACCTGGTGAGGTTCAGGGCCCACTCTCCCAAGTGCTACAGCCAGTAAGGGTCAGGGAACAATGGCCATTCTAAGAAACACACATCCCTGGCAAAGTCATTCACTGTGACATCAACAGGACACAACCTAGAGTCTTTAGGTAGAGGAAACCTCAGTTAAGAAAAGGCCTCCATAATACTGGCCTGAAGGCAAGTCTGTTGCTCATTTTCTTAATTAGCAATTGAAGTGTGTGTGTGGGGGGGGAGTTATGATCCCAGATGCTATAAGAAATCAGGCTGATCAAGCCATGAGGAAAGCAAGGCAATAAGCAGTATTCCTCCATGGCCTCTGCTTTAGTTCCTGCCTCCAGGTTCCTGCCTTGAGTTCCTGCCCTGGCTTCCCTAGAAAATGAACTACAAGCTATGAGTTGAAACAAACCCTGTCTTCCCCAAGTTTCTTTGTCTGTCATGTTTTATCACAGCGATAGAAACCCTAAGACTTCACAAACTAAGAGCCAAAGGATGGAAATCAATCTACTAAGAAAATGGAAGCTAGAACCAAAGTGTTAGGACTGCCTTCACACCGAAACAGTTCAAACCAAAAATAGCCAGAAGAGACAAATGAGGTCACTATACATCACTGAAGGGACAATTTTCCAGGAGCAAATAATTGAGACACTACCACAATACTCTTAGATTTTCAGCAAAATAACAGTATTCAAAAGCAACATGCAAAACAAACAAACAAACAAAAACATATCATTTTAAACATATAAAAACAAGGGACAACCCCAAAATAGGGTAACTATTTACACAAAAATACTAGGGCTCATGTTCATTAAGAAGCCTCAAAAAGCATGAAAGACAGATCCAGGTACAATGATAGTGAGAGGTTTTCATAATTCCCACTCAGATTGTTGCTTTGTTTTGCCAGATAGGTCTTCACCATGAAGCTTTGCTGGGCTATAACTTGCTGTTTGATCAGGCTGGCCTCAAAGTCACAGAGGTTCATGGGTTCGGGTTTGGGTTAGGGTTAAGTCTCCCTGCCTCTGCCTCTAGGATGTTGAGATTAAAGACTGTGACACCATGCCTAGTCTCATCTTTATATAGGTCTCTGGGATGGTTAACTTTAATTGGCAACCTAATAAAGGCTAGGATCACCTGGGAAGAGAGTCCACATGAGTGACTGTCAACATGGGCAAACCTATGGAGAATGGATTATGTAAGTTAATTGATGTGAGAAGACCCAGCCTACAATAAATGGCACCATCCCCTAAGTAGGGTTCCTGATCTGTTTAAGAGTGGAGAAATGAGCTGAGTACAAGCAGGTGTGTGTGCATTCATTTCTCTCTCCCCTCAACTGCAGTTTTGATTTGACTTGCTGTTTGATGTTTTGCCTTGATTCTCCCACAATAATGGGCTGCAACCTAGAATTTTAAGCTGAAATATAAACCCTCTTACCCCTAAGTGATTTTGTATGTAAGAGGAAGAGGGAGAAAGAGGTAGAGACAGAGACAGAGAGGTATTTTTTAATAACAGGAACAGACTCGTCTGTCTAAAAGATACAAAGTATATATCATTCTTATTTAGCCATAGAATCTTCTTTAAAACTAACCTGAATCTGTTGCCTGCTTTTGGAACTTGTTCTCCTAACTGAGCTACCTTGTCTTGCCTTAGTGGGAGCAGTTGTACCTAGTTCTGCAGTAACTTGATGTGCCAGTGTGGGGTGATATCCAGAGGGGCTTCCCCTACTCAGAGGAGGAATAGGGAAGGGGCTACAGAGGGGGAGGAAGGGGGGCTGTGATCAGGATGTAAAGTAAATAAATTAATTAATGAAAAATAAAACAACTCACATTATAAATCACAAAACAATCCTTAATAAACAAAAGAACATTTGAAAAGCCTTGCATGTCATTATACCATAGTAGAATAGAACTAAAATTAAAAATTAACAGCAACAAAAACTACACACATTCTAGGAAAGTAAGCAGAAAATGAGCAATGAGCTAGGGAAGAAAATTTTAAATCCCTAGAGCCAGATGAAAACAACAGCTCAACTTACCAGAACTTCTAGGGCACATCAAAGGCAGTTCTGAAGGAAAGGTGGTAGTCATATGTGTTTACATTAACAAAAAAAAGAATCAGTCAGACCTCAAATAAATAATTAAATAATGTACTATAGGGTTCTAGGAGAAAGAGAGAGGGGGGACAAATTTATATGCGGTAGATAGCAAGAAAAATAAAGAGAAGGTCAAAAATCAATAAAATGGAGAGTAAGAGAGCAATACGTACAGCCAACCAAAGAGTTGGTCTTTGAAAAGATAAGTTTGATAATCCTTAAAGAGCAAAAGAGAGAAAACTCTCAGATGAAGAAAGTGAGACAAAGCAGGGAATGTTAACATAGACGACAGTGAAATCCAAAGACTCATTAGGGAATACTTGGAAAATTAAACTTCAAAACCTCAGAATCTAGAAGAAATAGATACATTTCTAAAAACATATGATCTACTAGAGTTAATCAAGAAAATACAAGCAGCATAATCAGACCTGAAATCACTGATAATATTGAAGCAGTAATTACAAATCTCCTCACAAAGAAAAGTCTCAAACTAGATAGATTCTCTGCTTAATTCTACCAAACTCTTAATGAAGATTTAACAGAATACTCTCAAACTGTTCCACCAAATAGAAAGGGAAGGAACAGGACCAAAGTCACCCCACAAAGCCGATAGAACCCGATTCCAGAGCCGAATAAGGGTACAACAACGAAAACTAAAAACTGCAGTCCAACTTCCTTTAAGAATCACAACAAAATACTTGTAAACCAAATTCAGAATTCAAAAGACAATTCATCACAATCAAATTAGTTTCATCTCAGGGAAGCACAGTTAGCCTAAGATATACAAATCAATACATGTAATTATAGTGAGCTTAAGGACAGAAATCAGAAGATTGTCTCAAGAGATGTAGAAAAGGCATTTGAAAATGCTCAGCATCAATAGACATCCCAAAGAAACTAGGAATAGAAGAAACATTATAAAGATCTTGTAAAAACTTATAGCCAACTAAGTGGGGAAAATCTGAGAGGATTTCTTCTAAAATCTGGAACAAGACAAGGTCTGCACTGTCTCTATTATTATTCAATATACTGCTTAAAGTCTTAGCTAGAGAAACAAAGTCAGTGAAAAAGTAATGGGAATATAAATAAGAACGAAGAAGTCAAGCTATCCCTATTTGCATATGAAGCTATCTGTATTTGCATATGGAGCTATCCGTATTTGCATACAGCATGCATATATTTAAACTCTGCTCAACAGTCCACCAAAAACCTTAGAAATGATTAAATATTTTCTGCAAAGCAAAGGAATACAAAAACAACATACAAAATCCATAGCTTTTCCATATAGAAATATGAAACTACCTAAGAAAGATAAGTTTAAAAAAAAAAAGTATTCACAAGAGCTTCAAAAAGAGCTAGACATGAACCTAAATAAGGACTATTGATGGCCTCTAAAGTAAAGCCTTTAAGACACTGAGGAAAGAAATTAAAATTGACATTAGAAGATGTAAATGTCTTCCATGCTTATGGAAAGGCATAAATTAATATTGTAAAACTAACTGGACCACTGAAAGGGAACATAGGCTCAATTCAGTGTCCAACAAAAGTTTAATGTTGCTCTTGACAGAAATCCTAAAGTTCATATGGAACCATGAAAATCATTAAAGAGCCAAAGTAGTCCAAAGCAGAAAGAACAATGTTGTAGGTATTGTAATACCTGACTTCAAATTGTACCACAGCACCACAGTGACAAAGACAGTGGTACTGAACAGACTAACGAACTAGATTAGAGTACCAGAAACAAGCCCACACAAGTGTAGCCAGATAATTTTTAATAAAGGTGTCAAAAACATACATTAGAAAAAAAGATAGTTTCTTTAAATAATGCTAGGAGACCCAGATAGCCACATGTCAAAGGGTGAAATCTGGTTAGTGTGTCTTATACTGCACAAAAATAAATCTGTAATTAATCAAAAACCTTAATATAAAACCTGAAACACTGAAACTGCTAGAAGTAATTGCCTCAAGACAGAAGCATAGACAATAAGTCTCTGAAAAGGACACAGAACATAGCCCCAAGGATTGACAAATAAGATTAAATAAAATAAAAAGGAAATAAAAAGCCTCCCCACAGGAAGGAAACTTCCACTAGAGTCAGGATTCAGACTATACAGAACAGGAGAATTTTGTTTGCTAACTACACTTTCAACAAAGGGTTAATATCTAGAAGGAATATATAAATCACACAAAAATAAATTTTCTAGTCAATAAATGGGCTGAAGGACTAAATAGACTGCTCTCAAAAGAAGAAACACAAATGACCAACAGAATTGTAAAGAAGAGTTCAGCATCATTTTCCATCCGAAAAATGCAAGCTAAACCTGTACGGAGACTCAGAAAACAATCAACAAACATTGGCAAGGACGACAGGACGACGGGGTAGAGGGGGGAAAGACACCTTGTCGGTGTTGGGGCAAGCATGAACCCATACTGCCTCGATGGAAATCAGCACAGAAGTTTCTCAAAAAACTAAAAATAGAACTAGCAATGACTCAGCATTTTTATTCCAGGAATAGACCAAAGGATCCTAAGTGCAATCAAGATATTCTTGTCCATCCATGTTTATTGCCATCCTGTTCACGAAAGCTAAGGGATGCAGTGACCTAGATACCTATCAGTAAATTGACAGCTAAAGATATAGTAAATGGACGTAATGAAGTTGTATTTGACGGAAAAGAAAAATCAGAATATTTGCAAGAAAACAGATAGAATGGGAAATCACTGTGTTAACTAAAATAAGCCAGATTGAAAAATAAAAATTTCACATTTTCCCTCTTGTACATGTGTCTCTCTTTATACATGTATCTTGAATCCAGGGCATTCCCGGGTTCCATCAGGCTGTGTGGCTGGTGAGGGGTGGCCATGCTGCAGCCAAATGTCTCCTTTTAGTATTATTTAACAGGGTACTGTAAACTTAAAATATGCAAACTTATAATAAATTCTATTAGAAACAAATAGTCATTATGTCCGTTTTGAACTACATTTTGCTATCATCGCTGCGATTAAAATTACTTTAAAAGGATTTGTTTTTATTTGTGTGTGTTGGGGGGGGGGAATTGTGCATTAGTGTAATTGATCACTGAGGAAAGAAAGGGGTGCTGCACCCTCGGTCAAGAGTTAACAGGCAGTTGTGAGCTGACCAACCTGAGAGCTAGGAACTGAACTTGTGTCCTCCGGAGGAGAAGCAAGTGCTCTTAACCACTGAACTATTTTTCCAGACTTTCATTTCTTTTAATTGACAAAACTTGTATATATTCAGGAGGGTGCATGCAATGTTTCTTTACATGTATCATGTATGGTTCAAATCAAGGTGGGTTGGGTTTCACAGAAACACTCCTGGCCTGTGTCACTGAACCGAGTGGAGGGTATGGTACTCTCCAGTCCATCCTTACAAATGATGATCATTTGCTCTAGTTGCATGCTTCTCATCTGGGTGGTGTTGGGATGGGACCTTGAAGCTGACTGTGGTGGATGTTTTACCCCACAGGAATCTGTAGACACCACAAACCAGGGCTTCATCTCTTCCTCCTGCTGACTGGTTACAAGCATGTATCAGCACAGCGCAGCACTGCCTGGGCAGTGATTGGTCATTTCACTCCCATTCCTCCTCCCTCTGGCTGTAGCTGCTTTCCAAGCTTTAGGATTCTCAAAAGGAGCAGTGGCAGAGATGAAAAGGACCTGGAGTCTTTCACCCTGTTGCTAACAGCATAGAGCAGCCTTTCCTTGTGAGCCTTGACTGGAGGCAGATGGCTGAATGCTGGGTCCTGAATAGACCCCAGGTGGGAAGGAAGAAAATCACCAGGACCTTCATTTGGGGATGGGAGGAGATGTAGAAAGAATCGCTTATAAATATCACCTGTCAATAAAAAAAAGCTGATGGCCAATGAGCTGAGGCAGAAAAGAGAAGGTGGAACATTGGCAGGAAGTAAGAGGATTCTGGGAAATACTAAGATAAAAGTGACGAGAACAGAGCTGTGAGAGACAAGACAGGAGAAGGGCTGACAAGACAGACATAAAGGGATACCCTGAGTGAGATGTGATCAGCAGAGGAGACGTGAAGAAATAAGTGGGACTAAAGCAGATGGTAGACATAGAGTAGTTTTAATGGGTTGAACACGTTACGAGTTGGTCAGGGAATGAGCCAAAGTTTATGGTCAAGGCATTTGATAATAATTAGTCTCAGAAGTGTCTTTCTAAGAGCTGGACTGGGAAGGAAAAACAGATTTATTTTTATTTTTAAACAAGGAGAATCTCAGAGCTCCCTTCTCTCGGGGATTTGTCCTAGGGATGGACCACAACAGTGGCTACCTCTATCTGCCTAGGTCTCATTGGCCCTCCATCCTCTTTCCCTGTGCTTTATACACACTCATTGAAGAAGTGACATTAAAGAAGTCACATGGAAACAAGGAACAGAGTTGAGTGGCCTAACCTTGGAGACCAGAGGAAGGTCTTGACCCTCAAGTCTTTATTCCAAGAGAATGGATGGATGGAAGCATGCTGGGACTAGGGAGGAGACAGCTGGCCACCCTTTTTACTTACACTGGTCCTAAGCTTTCCAGAATGGCATCCCACCCTGGGGCGTAACTGAGTCCATTAGGCAGGGAGCCCCCATCACTTGATATTTTCCAGATTTGCTGTATGCCCACCAAAGGAGCACATTTAATGACAAAGGACTGTGTAGCTGAGGGCATGGACTTTGGAAGGTGTGTGATGGAAGCGAATGGAAAACATTGCTGTGGGTGATCTTTGTTGTTCTATGTCTTTATTCCAGTGATGCTGTTGTCTTTGTTCAGACATCTTAAACTCAGTTGTTATGTCGGTGTTAGTAACTCCAATTTCTTGTTTAATTTCCATGCAAGATAGGGCTTGCCTGTAAAGTGCACTGACAGAGACAGTGTTCTATATTTAGTGAGGCAGATGCTATCTACAAATTACAGGGAAGTGATTGCATCAAGGTCTCTGGTTGGTGAAATAAACCACAGTAAAGAAATGAAGAGCCAGAGAGAAGCAATGTTCTAGAAGTCACTAAGAACCAGAGTTGCTTGACTCTGACAGGTAATGATTTCTTTGTACCCAAATGTCTTCCCATGCCCGAGCAGCATGGCCTTCGTGCCTCTGGGGTTAGAGGAAGAACAATCACATTAAATGATTTCCTCTATACCCTGAGAAAATGATTATCTCATCCACTGGACAGTTAAGTATCTAAACCTCAAACCACCAGAGCAACTGTGTGATTTTAGGAAGGAGGAGAAACAAGGCATCTACCTTGTGACTTACCTGTAAACTAAGGAACCATCAGAGGGCTTCCTGACACTTTTAAAGGAAAAGAAAGCATAGGCACAAGGCAGGTATGGGGCCTTCCTGGGCTGTGATGGAACTGGAGGTTCAAGTCTGCAGTGACTATGCCATGTTCTTCCCATCCTGAATACAGAACTCACTCTGGGACTTTCACCATAGACAAACACAATTCAGGTGAACAGCCTCTGTGATGGTAACTTTCCCAGCAGGTCTTAAAATGAATAAATACATACATACATACATACATACATACATACATACATACATACATGCATACATGTATATGGATACAATACATTTTATAATAGCTTCTGTGTTATTTTTTTCAGCTCACATTTAATTATTAGGACTTCCGGTTACCTTATTTTTGTACTTGCTACATACTTTCATGCATACCAAGTGCATGTCAAGTCCTCAGTAATTATGTGTGACCAGTTGCTATCACTGTCCTGCTGTCCTGTGAAAGTTAGGGTTCAGCATGTAGTCAGGAGTCACAGCTCTGACTTCTGCGTCCTATGGAGACTAAAGATCAAATCCTATCTTTGTGTCCAGGTTTTCTCAGCTGAGAAACCAGCCCTGTAAACCCCACAAAGCCAGATGCCCAGCAGCAGCCTGCAGGTGCCTGGCCCTCCACAGTAACCTGAGGTCCTCCATTGTTGAGAGGTGTTCACCTGGAAGCCTCTGGACACATACTTTCTTGGCTTGCTATTCAGTTATTCACGACACACAATGGCAGAGATCACCAGTGCTCTGTGACTTCAGTAAATTCAACTGGAAACAAACACTTGCTGAACACTCCTCTATGCAGGAGACATTGGCTTGACTGTCCCAGCATGACAATTAAGCAGCCAGATCCCGCAGTGTGTAGAGAGTGTGAGAATTCTGTACTGTGAATAATTGTTCTGAAACTCTCAAGCTGCTCTAACCAGAAAGCCTGTTCTCTACCCTTCTCATTGATTGTAATCAAGGCAGTTATTAGCCTAACTGAACTAGTATAGAAACAAGACACTTCTTGTATAGCAAGCTACCATGAGGTTATACTGAATACATACACAAGTATTAGTAGATAAGTATATTTACTAATAACACAGCTGATTACAATGTAATGACCTCCTCATAGTTGTACAGTACAGACCTGCACAATGCTGCATGGTAGTAGCCCTGTCTTTGCTTCATTGAAGGAAGCAGTTCCATGAATCAGTTACTAAAGTAAACATCAAAGAAACAGTCCATTAACAGGAGGAAAATTCAAATAAACCAAACACATGAAAGAATTAATAAAAAAGGAAATAAGGGGCTGGAGAGATGGCTCAGCGGTTAAAAGCACCGGCTGCTCTTCCAGAGGTCCTGAGTTCAATTCCCAGAAACCACATGGTGGCTCACAACCATCTGTAATGGTATCTGATGCCCTCTTCTGGTGTGTCTGAAGACATGACAGTGTACCCATATTCTTAAATAAAATCTTTTTAAAAACAAAACAAAAAAAAAAAAAAACAAAATAAGGAAATAAGACTGGAAGAAAGTTACAAGGAGAAGATTAGGAACAAAATAGGAGCTCTAGGCAAGTGAGCAGCTGTGCTGAGTGCCAGACACTAGCTTCACTCTGCCCTGGCCTCCTGATATTTCCTGTTCTGTTCTTACTGTTCTCAGTGAGGTGAATATCTGCTGATATATCCTTGGTCTGCTTCAGTGTAAGGGACATCCCCAGGAACCCCACATTATGAAGATAAGATACTAACTTCAGCCTCCTGAGCTGGGGTCACACTTACCCAGCACGTGAGTTGGCTCCCCAAAGGGTATCACTACCATAAATGACACCCGAGAAACATACTGGGCTGGTACAGGGAGCCTGGACACAAATAGCATGCCTGTACCAGGATGTCTGTGTTGCAGCCCCTTTGACTATGACCTAGATAGCTATAAACGTGCTTTAGAGATGCCCCACTCCTCCTTGGTGTCCACTGGACTCTGTTATGACTTTAGCCTTACTCACTAGACAAAGAAGTTAACTCAACCTCAGAGCCAGAGGGAATTTCCACCACAAGTAGTTTCAGGTGGCTTCTTCCTAGTGAGTTACAGTAACTCCAGCAAGACATGCTCGTTGATGCAATAAGGGCATAAAGACATGGGAGTAACCAATCACTTTTAAATGGATTTAAATCCCGCTCCACAAGTTGAAACCCATCTCTAGCGCATTACTCCTACCAAGAGCCTATGGGCACCAGGGGAGAACCTACTATTATTGTTCTGAAACAAGGATCTAGTATTAAACCAACTCCTAATGACCATATTATACACTTAGATTGGTGCATCTCTTAACCCCTATCTGAGAAGCTTCTATTTTCAGAGCATAGTGACTAACACGGAGACTAACACAGCTGGTCAGGGTGCAGAGAATGAGACCACAGAGTTCTCAGCATTATAGGAAATATATACTTTGTTTCCCCCTCTCAAGGCTCACAGATAATTTTGGAAGAGAAAATGGGAAGATTATAAGAGCCATAGGAAGACTACAAGAAAACAGTATGTTCTGGACCCATCAGGGCAAGCAGACATGTATGAACTCACAGGAGTTACAATAGTATTCATGAGACCCAGATAAGACAAAGCCAGACCAAATCTCAGCATGGAGATGAGAATCGGGCATAAAATCCCACCCTTATTTGTGGAGCCATTGGCAATTGTTAGGTGCTTAGAGAAAAAGAGACATTTTTCCTTTAAGACTGGGGCTCCCTGTAAGTTGACCACAATCTGGTGAAATATCACACATCCAAGGATATTTGGGTCACACAAATACACGTTGATTTTTTTAAAGACACAAAGTTGGGTGAGTGGGGATCTGTGACAAGTTGGCAGAGGTGATGAATATGAGCAAAACATGTACAAAATCTCACAGAATTTTTTAAAGGAAAGAACTAATAACTCAAGAATCCAAGAGAGAGGACATTTACCACTTCCAGCCTGTCCATAAGTCAGCACTATGGGGAAAGAGCTCCCAAGAAGTGTACAGCCTTCAGTCTCATGAAGTTTGGATAAAACCCAGTGTTGTTACAAACCACATGCTCATAGAGGCAGACAAAGCTTTGCAAAGGACTGAGAGACACTGGGTATAACCATGTCCACCAGAATTTAGGATCTCCTCAGCAAAGCCTGCAAAAAGAAAAACATAGAAGAAGAACCAATTCAAATAGCAACACATCCTTGCTTAGCATGAGGACCTTAATAGCAGAAATGATAGTGAAGGGTAAGCCTGAAGTAGGTGACCAGTTCCAGTTCCATTAAACTTTTGACACAAGCATCCTCTTTCCTTGCTGCACCCTGAGCACAGATATGCGCAGATGCCTTTGAAGTAGGGATTAGACAGAGCATCCATGGGGATTCTGTATGACAGCATCAGGACAGGTTGCAGCTTTTTGAGTCATAAGTGGCCATGCATGTTTGAAATATCCCATCAGCAACTGAAGTGTTACCTATGAAGACCTGTGGAGGGCCAAAGGCACGTGACGTGACCACTCTTCAATAGGGGAACGTGTGCTCTGCTAAGTTCTATACTCCTGTTCCAGTGAAGAAAAGAATGGGGGGAATACCTAACTGTGTTGCTGGAGACGAAGAAAGACTTGAACTCTTCCATGTCTCTGTGCAAAATGTCAACCCAACTTCAAAGACCGTGTGGCAGTTTCTTAGAAAGCTAAATATATAATTCTAGTCCAATCAGAATATTTTCACTATCAGAAATTTTACTAAGAAAATCGAGATCTTCACATAGACATGCGTTGATGTTTCTTCTCTTTGGATATTTTGAGACAGTCTGGCCTGAAACTCACAACCCTCCTGCCTTAGACTCCTGAGTTCCAGGAGTTGGGGAATACATGAACACACCTGGCCACATGAATTCATCTTAATGTCCATTTTAAAGTGAATGAAGCTGGATCTCCGATGCATGACTTTATGGCTGTGACATTCTGGAAGAGCGAAAGCTGGTAAGGTTGGCAAAGAAAGAACAGACTGGTGTATGCTGGAATGGTGGTAGCTTGTCTCAAAGGGTATCAAGAGGGCGGTCCTAAAAACAAAAAACAAAAAACAAAAAAACCTGCACAGGCCTTGCTGGAGGAAGTAGCCAACACTTACACAGCAGAAAAGTCACTTTGGGAGGCTCATCCATCCTTCTGTCTTCCCCCCCTCCTTCCCTCTCTTCCTCCCTCTCTCCCTCTCTTAAGAAGTAAACAATTTATAAGACTCAGGAAGGAAAGAACTCACAAGTCTCAGGAAATTCCTGAACTTGCAAGTAGCTCAGGACCCCACCCTAAGGTTACATACCAGGCAGTGGTGGTACATGCCTTTAATCCCAGCACTCTGGAGGCAGAGGCAGGCAGATTTCTGAGTTCAAGGCCAGCCTGGTCTACAGAGTGAGTTCAGGACAGCCAGGGCTATACAGAGAAACCCTGTCTCAAAAAACCAAAAAAAAGAATTGTCGGAGAGAGGACTCCCTACTGTAAGTTGTGCAGGCAGTGCCAGGGTGCAGATTTTGAGAATTGTCACCCATGCTGGGGTGGCTTTTCAATGGCTTAGCTGCCTTTGAGCCACCCTTGACTTAAACTCACTGGTTCACTAAGCTAACCATACATGGGATTTTTTTTTTTTTTTTTTTTTTGGTCACCCTCTTTGGGGTAAATGGACATTTGTTCCTACATCACAGGAAAAGTTAGACAGTGTGCACAAGTTCCCAAATTCCAGCACCTAAAGCCCCCCACAGCCCCTGCAGCATGTTTACCACAGGTCAGGGTAAGTCCTTCATTCACAGCTTTGCATCCCCCTTCATGACAACATTGGCTTCTGAGTGGCTTTGTGGCAAGTGCCCAGGTGTCTAGCAGCCACAGAACCACATGAGTCCTGGGCAGCTGGCCTCTTCCCTACCTGCAGCTTGTATGCTGGGATAGGCTGTTTTCCTTGGGTGATCCCCCAGGAACCACCTACTGACTGTGGATGAATTTCACTACGGAGTCACTGAGATAAACCCAAAATAACCAAGAGCTTAGTGAGAAAGAGTTCAGCTTGGGTTGTCCACAAGTGCCTCTCAAAGGGAGGGGCAGAATCTCCAGACATACGAACAGTGTATTTAGGGAGAAGTCAGCTGGTCCTAGGTGTGTTATTTGAGTAGCCCCCAGATTGTGCCCACAGAATAAACAGTGTATCATCACAGTGAGAATTGTATTGTTAGAAATGGTCACTTTGTTAGAAATGGTATAGCAAGGATACACAGGGATCCTGTATATATTTATTCTGTCCCTTCCTCAGGAAGTGTGGCAACAGTACATACCTTAGCCTGGGGAGCCCTGTGGCTAGGCTGGGCAGAGCATGGAAGCCTAGAGCATGGAACATGAAGAGGCTGTGGTCCTGGGGTCAGATAGAGGCAGAGTGGCCGAGTGAAAAGGCTGAGCTCTGACTCATTTCTATGATTGCATTTTCATTCTCTGTTGATCAACTGTCAGCTTGTAAGGGGAAAACGCCCGGGTCACACACAGTTCTTCAGTTATTAGAAGCACTCTGTGGTTCCCCAGATCCTTGGTCATCACTACTGGCATAAACTAAAACACTAGAGGCTGTTTCCCTGCTAGCAGCCTCATTTGGTTTTGATTAGGTGATCGAGTGAGGAGGGGAGAGACAAATCTCTATCAGCCCAAGGCACTGATGGGTGGATGCTGGCAATGCTACAGAAGCTGTGTCTGGGGCCCAGGGCTAGAATGCAGATGTTCAGGAGATCAATACTCTCAGTTCTGCTACCTCTTCACATGTGCTGGAACCTGCATCCTCTGTAGGGACCTGGAGTTGCTCTACAGAACAGTCTCCTAGAGGGATGGCCTAGACCAGGTCCCACTCATAGATGAGGGAACCCTCCAAGTAGAACCAGTGACTTCTGGCCACTGTCTCAGCCTAGGCCTGACCTCAGCTCTGGAAGATACCAGCTATGCTACAGATGTGTCATGTGGTCATGCAGAGAAATGTCCATTCCAGGCTTCATCATCACACCTGAACCTCTTGCCAACTGCTAACATGGCCGCCCTACATGGTATTTGGCTGATCTCCCCAGCAACTGTTGTGCAGGTCAAGAGAATGCATCCTCTTCTAGAGAGCTAAATGGCATTAAGCTCTGAGCTGCGTGTAGAGAATAGAAGATTGAGGAACTGTGTGCCACAACTTTTAAAATACACATACTAATAAAATGTGTCTTCTTAGCCATTTTTAATTATTCAGTTTAGTGGCATTAAACCCACCCAAGTGTCTGTGAAGTCATCACTACCATCCACCATCAGAACCTTTTCCTCTTCCCAAACTAAAGCTCTGCACTGGTTAAACACAATCCACCACACCCCGATCCTGGCCCTTCTTTTTATGGCTGAGTAGTATCCTACTGCTTGCTGTATTTTGCTTATCAATCTAACCGCTGACAGATGTGTGTGCAGCTTCTATCTTTGGCTATTGTAAGTAATGCTGCTATGTACCTGGTGGGGTAAGGGGGGGCCATCACAGACTCCTACCTGCAATTTGTTTGAATATGTCCTCAGCTGTGGAACATAGTAAACCCACATTTAATTCAGAGTAATGGTCTTACTGTTCTCCACAGCAGCTGCTCTGTTTTGTAATATCATCATGATTTTGGATGTTGTCTTAACAGTTACAGACAGATGTAGTGATTTTAACCAACCTGGGTCTCGGGGAGGTCCACATCCTCAGAAGTACAGGACAGAAGCATGCACTTACCTTTAGTTCTTCTACCTTCCTCAAATCTGTACCTTATTAGCCAAAAGTAAAGGTGGTATCTCATCAGGATAATAGTGGGAAAGGTGATCCTGGCCACAGCAGATCTCAGGGGCCTATAATCATGTCCCAGGAGCCAGAGTGACTAGGCTTCAGGGAAGCAAATCAACACTGTGAGTGTGTGGACCTGGCAGAAGCTGGGTGGCTCAGTATTCTTTTAGGATATGTTAGCGCTCTCTCTCCCTCTCTCCTTCCCTCCCTCACTCTCACTCTCACACCTTCCCTTCCTCCCTCACTCCCTCCCTTCCTCTCCACCCCCCTCTTTGGACTAGAAGGGTGGATTTAAGAAAGATGTTAATAGATTCATTGAAACTGGTTGGTGAGGAAGGCACGATTACAGTCATCCCTCTTGACAGATGAAGGAGATAGAGGTTACCTGGATTGTTTGGGGAGCGCAGCTTCATCTCTAGCATCCTGACTGTATGGTCTTTATGCCCTCGTTTGTCCTTCTGCAGAAGGAGGGTGTTGAGCAATGGACACCTACCCTCAGCATGCATGTAGTGGACTTGAGGGCATAGATAGCACATGCACACACATGTATGAAGTGACCCAGAGGTTGTGCATGTTCTCTGTGAAGGAGTTAACAAGGCCCATGGAAGTCTTGAGAAACAGTCATGTGTGCATACCCACTCCCTGGATTGGTGGGGGTGGGGTGTATGGCAGAGAGATCAATGCTTGGCTTACCCTTCTTTAAGGCTGCCAGCATCTAGCAACTTATTGGGACTTCAAACTACAGACTTGAGCTGAGACCAGTCACCTGGATTTGATTTTATTTATTTACTTTCTGTGAAAACAGCTCTGACATCACTAGCCATTTTTGATGTGTACAGCAGCGGTCCCAGGATGCCACACACACACCTCACACAGCTTACATTTTACGGTCCTTACAATCATCTGCTGAAAGCACAAATTCTTTTAAACCACTGGTCACATTCCCTGTCTCCTGCTGACACTAACTAATCTAGAGGGAACAGCACACGAGTCATCCATCACAGATCCAGTCATTTTCTACTTATGGCCAGAGTTCTTGGCTGCTATCACTCCCTCCCCTGAAACTGTATGGCAAAACAGGCTAGACATCATGCCAAGAAGCAAACCCATTTTAAAGCATATAGGTCTCAGCCTTGTTTGTTTTAAAGAGATGTACTAAGCAATGACAGTATCATAATATCTATCATTTTTCTTTATTTCAGTTTATCTGAATCGAGCAGGAAGAAAAATGACTTCCTATTTCCTGAAATAAAGCACCAAGCACGTTTACCAATCCACTGGCACTGACAATAAGATTTCTTTTCTGTGCATATGCATCACACCCATGCAACGGCCCCAAAGAGTATCTTACAATATTAGAAAACACAAGGAAATGAAGACTTCCCAGGAGAGTCCTGATGACAGGCTGACAGGGTGTAGCTAGGTCACTCCTGCCAGACTGGGCCTTGGAAACTGTGGAGCCTGAGAAGAGGGTGTTGTAGGAATTGTTCTCAGAATCAGCTTGTTGAAAGCTGTTGTGCAAGACCATCTTACTGCAGCCACATGGAGACAAGGCAGTGGCCAGGGGCTTTGTGATAAGCACCCTTCTGTGACCCGTGACCTGTGGCTGAGGTAGCCATGAAGTATCTGACATCTGTTGAGCACTTTCCAGTCAGGCAGACACTTGCCCTCACATCATCTCAGATGCACCTCAGTTTCTATCCCTTCTCTGTGGTTCACAGAAGGGATGCTACAATGCAAAACACAACAGGTGCAGGAGTGTGGGCACACTTGGGACCAAACTTCCCTGCCTGGGGGGGTCTGTTCTGTCTGCTGAGAGTTCTGCTTCTTGTCTTAGCTTCTTGGCCAGCAGTCCTTGCCCTAAACTCCAGCCCAGCCAGAAGGTATCCTTCATCATCGTCCCATTTCATTCTACCCCACCCCACCCCACCCCACCTACTCCACCCCACCCCACCCTACCCATCCCACCCCATTCCACCCCATCCCACCCCACACCCCACCCCACACCCCATCCCATCCCTTCCCATCTACCATTACACTGGACCCAGCATCCCATTCCAGCCTACCACTGCCTAGAGACACCAGGAGGCTGCAGGTCACTCCAGAGGCCATCTATCTATAGCTTCATTTCCCTTTCTGTATAGTCTCAGCTATTCACAGACATCATGGAAAGACTTCATGTTTTTGAAGTGTATCTCATTCTGTCACTTACTACAACAGGCAGAGTGTGAGAGGAAATGACTTGTGTCATCTCATGTGGGTGCACAGTGTGCCAGTGTTTCCTTCCCCATGCCAAGGGCACACACATGAGTAATATACTGGAGGAGCCTGCCTGCTACCAGCTCACAGCTCAGTGCCTGCATCTTCCCTTCTTCTCCCAGCCCACTCAGCTGGCCCAGCCTGCCCATCCTCCACCTCAGGCTCTCACTCCCACATTGCTATGCGCTCTGCTTAGTACTCTGATGGTGAGATTGGAAGGCAGAGGTGTCTGCAAGCTGTCAGGGAAGTTACAGCACCTCCCTTCAGGCTGCAGGTGGGCACCATGTGCAGTTTTGCCTAGGGAGTCTGTTCATGTCATGGTATGGCACCAGAGGGCTCTCCTATAAAGGTAAGATGGCCTGTCCTGGTTTGCCTGGCAACAACTGAGGGTCTCTTCACCCATATTCTGCCTCCTAAGAAATGTGGCCTCTTCCATGTTCCACAGGGACGTTCTGGGCCACCCTCTCTGAATGGACTGACTGAAGAGTCAGTCTGTGTGGGAGCAGTCAAGATGCAGGCTCAGAACAGAGGAGACATGCCACCTGTACCTGTCCCCACTCCTGGGACCTGTGCTAGGCTGGCAAGAACTGCTGTTTCTGATTTTCTCTTTACCGGTTCACCGTGACAGGTTATTACAGCATTCTGGTGTGCCATACCCAGGGAGGCACTTCCTTCTCACTATGAGGCTACAGCATGGAGGGAGGGAGTAGAGCAGTGAAAGCCTCCCCACACACACACACATGGGGAGGGATGCTGCATCTGCCATCATGCCTTCTAGTCCCTTGGCTAGCCTGGCCTTATAGAAAGTGCCCCTCCTCTGCATGTGCTTCTAAAGACCCAAGGTTGTCAGTACCAGGTTCAGTGACACATCCAGGCCACCAATACGCAGGGACAGTCCTGGGCTCCAGGGAAGTGGAGTGAAAAATCTCCAGTCTCAGTTTGGATGTGGCCCTGATTGTTGTCACTCCCCCACCACACGCACTCACAATAGAGCCAACCGTGGATGACCTGTCGTCACAGATGAATCCAGCACTGGTCAGTGAACCACTTACTCACAGTCCTATTTTTAGGCTCCTAGGAACAAATCAGAGTCACAGATTGCACGTCTTATGAAACAGATCTTTAATTCTTTCACAGCTGTGTTCAGCTAGTAAC
Source organism: Rhynchomys soricoides (assembly GCA_019843965.1). Lineage (NCBI taxonomy): Eukaryota > Metazoa > Chordata > Mammalia > Rodentia > Muridae > Rhynchomys > Rhynchomys soricoides. Next base: position 2,276,959 of record JADRCH010000156.1, on the reverse strand, counting down.
CTCCACAGCTTCTAAGCCTCTATGACAACCATATTTGTTTCCTGTTTCCTGATCAGGCCCTTAAGTGATGGTGAAGGAAATCCCAGGGTGGTGGTGATGGTGGTCATTGTGGTGCATATGTAATTCACAAGTTACAACTGCATGGTGGTTGTAACTAAGGCCCAAGGTCCAGGAGGAGGGATCAGTTTCTCATGGGCACCCTGACCCCTTAGTGCTGGGTCATCAGAGAGTGCAATGGAGGAAGGAACACGTGGAAAGCTAGAAGCTCTGCTCCCTCTCTGGCTCCTGGGGGTGCTCCTTAGCACCACACCTTGAGGGGCTCCTCAGCACCACACATCCTAGAGAGCGGGGCTCCTCATTGCCACATATCCTGGGGGCGGGGTTCCTCAGCACCACATGTCCTGGGGGCGGGGCTCTTCAGTACCACCCCTCTTGGGAAGGGCTCCCACTAAAGAACAAAAGCTTCTTTGTTCCCTTTCAATGCCTGTGCATATTCACGTGTTGGCTGCAATCAGAGTATAAATGCAATTTTGTTGTTCACTTGTAAAATAAAAAGTCTTCCATAACTGTGTGACAGTGAAGCCCTGTTACTAAGCATCGCACTTTGTTTCTTAATTGTATGTTGCTGACATCATTTAGGTTGGCTCCATCAGTCAGCTCAAAGTATTAGTCAGCTTTCAATACTGTAATAAAATACCCGGGGCAGATGATTTAGCTCAGTCTTGGAGGTGTGGGGGTGTGGCACTTGTATCAGCTCATGTCTGGTGAAGAACACCTACTACCTTCACATCAGGTTGGAGGAACTTGAGCATGTGTGTGCATGTGTGTGGGAAGTTTACATCTCGAAGAGGAAGTTAGGGAGGAGCTGAGATCCCACAGTTCCTTCTGGGGCATATCCCCCTGATGTAAGAACCGCACACTGGGTCCTAAAAGTTCTACCATTTACAAATGGCTTTACCCTGGAAACCAGGTCGTTAATCACAAGGACCCTCAAAGGACATCCAGCTCACACCAGTTTTTGTTAACCTGACACAACTAGCATAATTCAGTGAGAGGAAACCATAACTGAGACAATGCCTGCGTCAGGCTGGTCTGGAGGCAAGTCTGTGGGGACATTTTCTTAATTAATGACTGATGTGGGAGGGTCCTGCCCACTGTCTGTGATGCCACCTCTGGGCTGGTGGTCATGGGTGGTATAAAAAAGGAAGCTGAGCAAGCCATGGAGGGCAAGCCAGTAAGCAGTCTTTCTTTGGACTCTGCTTCAGCTCCTGCCTCCAGTTTCCTGCTTGAGTTCCCACTCTGACTTCCTCCAGTGACAGAGTATGACCGAGATGTGGAAGCCAATAAACCTTTCCCTCTGAGTCCCACCTCTGGGACCTTTGCACTATACAATTGCTCTGTCTGTCTTTGCTGGGATAAACACACCCCATTTATAGGTGCTGCATGGCCCTTAACATGGTCTTTCTTTTTGTCTAAGACTGTTTGCCTTTCATTTTCTAATCAAATAATAATAAAGCAACAACAATAACCCCACCACTAATAATAATAATAATAATGACAAATGATAATAAACACAGCTGCTGGTTTCACACAGTTCATCAAGCTTATGGAATTCCCAAATGTCTCTTCTGGGTCTCGCAGAGATTCCTCTTGGGAGCAAGAGAGAGATTCATTATCCACAACGGTTTGGCCTTCACTCCTCTGCTATGGCTCTAGCCTTGGGGGAGGTACAGGATGGATCACTTAAGAAATGACTGAGTTCCACAGGCTGGAAGCACAGAAAAGAAAGAAAGAGATTTCCCAGTAAGCAAAGGAGACTTTGACAAAACTGTCATGTGGATGGAAGTCTGCCTTGGTGGAGTGGAGGATGTTCTCTCTGGGAAGGTCGGACGAAAGTAGAGGGTCCAAGGCAGGTGGAATTGCATCCTCTTGGCCACTCTGCCTTCTGTGCAGATTGTTAATAGGTCAAGAGTACCTGATCTAGGTATTCCCCATCCCAGCTCCCAACTGATTCCCAGCATAAGCCTCTTCCCAGGCTCTGTGGTGGTAGGACCTAGGCCCTGGTGGTCACAATGGGCACTTCAGTTGTTTCCTAGTAAACCTGGGGATGCTGTACTTTCCTCTGATGTTCTAGGCCTCGAGCGGCTGGGATTCTTCTTTTATTTTCTCTTTTTTAGGTCTTGCTATATAACCCAGGTTGGCCTCAGTCTTGTGATCCTCCTGCCTTAGCCTTCTGAGGGTTTTATAGGCTGAAAATAAATGTGATACAAGTAGTCATATATTAATTAAATAAGAATTATACATTTGTCTGTGGTTTATTGCAACAGAATTATACACATTTAAGAAATAGGGACATCACATATGTGCTCCCCCACTCCCCCTGGTACCCTCTAGACACCAAAACCAAATAGGCATTTTGGAGCTTAGACTCACTACAGTGGGTGGCTTGGACTTGGCTCTGCATTTTTGCTCTGTTGGTGTGAATGTTCCTATCTCCCTTATGTTGTGGTCAAGTCTGTACAATAAACGTCCTGCGACAGAAGAGTTGGCCATTTGGGGAGTCCCTGAATACTGCCCTCTGTTAATAGAAAAGGTGAGTATACAGTTGTATTTTCAGGGCTGCAATGAGTGGGTTCTGGGAAGGGTCAGGGCATCGATTAAAGGAAAATTCAAGTGATACAGGGATTTCATATCTAGGGAGCAAATGCTTCCCAGGACCTGAGATGGGGCCTTGGCAGTGGCTCCTGGCCTAGAGGGGTTCAGTCTAGGGGAAGACGATGCTTGGGGGACCTGCAGGGCTTGGCTGCACACAGAAGTTCTTAGGAGTCCAGGTCACAGCCGGGCAGACTGCCAGGAAACAGTTGGTTAATGGATTTGGTAACATGTTCATTGAGATTTTGCTGAATGGAAGTTGAATGAGTTAGAAATCAAAGAGTAAACCACAACTCGTGAGGAGGAAACAAGAGATGGTTCTAGAGAAGGTGAGGGTTGCACAGTGGCAGACAGTGGAAAAGCAGACACACATCCACAGGCTCTGAAACCCAACTTGTTTTTCCTTTTCAAATGACTATAATAATTGTGTTTTGGTTTGGTTTTCTTTTTTTTCTTCCTCTGTTTTTTTTTTTTTTTTTTTTTTTTTTTTTTTCAGAGTTTGAAGTAGCAAGGTCCATTAGAATCCCTGTAAACGAGTTCACCACAACTGAGCTGGCCTGCTCACTGGCCACTTCGGTTCTGCTGTTTCAGCAGTGGAAGATGGGGGGGGGGGGAGACACAGGTGAAAGGCTAAAGAGCTATGCCTCATGCCCATGGGTGGTCTTTCCAGACCAGAAAGCGTTCAGAAGCTGGCACAGGCCCACAGGGCCTGGAAACACAGGTGGACCATGCCAGAGATATGTCACCTGTAATAAAATATGACGCTGTAAGGTCAGACAATATGACAAGACAGTAGGGTTTCAGGGATCAGAAACCCAAACATGGGTCCTGGTGATGAGCCATAGGGAGATATGAACCAATCAGAAAAAGGACAGTTGACTTAATCCTCCAGGTCCCTAGCAAAAGGTCCACAGTGCTTTAGGATGCCAAGGCAGTGAGTGCTTAATGGCATTCATACCCAAACTGGGGTTGGTCTTTGTGGCATCTAGTCCTCAAGGAAGGGGTAGGTAGCAAGGTCCAACTATTGAAGTTTGCTGAAAAAGCGGGTCCCATGGGACACCAGGGTTTCCTTGGGTCTTCAGCAAATTCCAGTACAGAGACTGAGTCTATGACTGAAGGTAGGGATAGGTGACTGGATGGAGGATAACAGGTAAGAAGTGGGAGCAGGCTTTGTAGACATCTTGACAAGGCCCTGGATAGTACCACCCTACACCATGCAGCTTAGCCACAGTTTATGTGCTGGGTTTTGGTGGGGTCCGAGAGACCACCAGATTCAATGCTGCTGCATTTTTCTTATGGAAATGTTTTGAGCCTGTCTTTTAGCCTCCTGCCCCAGGTTTTAATTCCTGCAACTTCTTGAGTTTCTGGGATAGGGCTTCCAGTACCTTCCAACACATCTCTCAGGACTTGTTTTGCTTGCCTGGCTCCCTACAGAGGACAGCTGAAGAGTGAGAAAACATGTCTTGGAGGGGAGAGAGGGCTCAAGGCAGAGACACTTCTGAAGAGGAAGCCCAAGTAGATGCTACCCTCCACATGCAGTGGGGGAGATAGGCAGGGGCACTGAGCAGTAGTTGGAATGGGAACCCATTCTTCCTGAAGTAGCTGAGCAGTTCTAGTGTAGATAGCATTCAGTATACAAAAGATGGTGGTCAAGAGGAACATGTTTGACAAGGTGCCACGTGTAGCCTGCAGGTGGTTTTCCTGGTGCTTGGCTCTGTCTTCATGGCTTGTCCCCCTGTCCATCCATCATTTCTCTGAGCTTTCAGCTTCCCACCTTGGGTTGAAGTAGGTGGCCCCAATGGTCTCCTACGTGTGGGTATGAGGGGCCCTCCTGGGCTACCTCAGGTTGGGGAGAGCTAGCACACTCTCCTCACCTCTTTAACCTATTTAGTGAATGACTTATGCAATTGAAAAAAAAAAAAAAAAAACCAAACCAAACAACAGCAGAAATGCAAGCCACAGCCTCAGCGATGAGCTCCACCGGGAAAGTCAACCTTTCTTGGTGGAAACAGTGATACAGAGCTTAGTCCTGTTTAGCTGGCACAGGCAGCTCTGTGAAAAAGAGGCGCGGCTGGCCTGACTCAGTGGAAGGAAGTGGTGTGTTTCCATCGCTGAGCTCAAAAACAAGGTGGTTTGAGGAACGGCCTGCGTGTCGTTGGCATTTCCCTGCCTTGTTTATGAAATGAGGTGGGAATGAAGTCAGGGTTACTCTAATCTCGTCTTTTACAAGAAACCAAGAAGCCCTCAGTGGAAGGCAGACTGAGGCAGGCTGGAAGCACTGGGGAAATCCAAGGGTAGTGGGACAAGAAGGGGGCTGATATGCTGCCTGCCTCTCTAACACTGAATTTTAAATGGTCGGCCACCCTAGCCTAATCATTGAGTCTTAGGCTAAGAAGTGATTCTATCTAAAATTGTACACACACACACACACACACACACACACACACACACACCATTCTCAAGACACAAAAGAACATAGGCACACACTGAGAGGGACTCTGTGAGGATAAAAGGAAACATTATCTCCAAGCCTTGTCTTTTGGAGAGTCCTCCAAAGCAACCAGCCTTGTCTATGACTTGGTCTTACATGTCAGCCTTTGAGATTATGAGCAAATGGACTGCAATTGTCAGAGCCGTGCAGGCTGGTGTTTCTTACAGCTCTTCAGCATTTTTCTAGAGTCTGTCTTTTGCAAAGAAATCTAGAACCTATTGAAGTGAACCCTCATTTACAGCTGAGGAAAATGAGCTTCCCTAAATTGGGTCCTCATACTCAACAGGACCCAGTCATATTTCCCAAGTGTCCCATACATGCCTGATGGGAGGAACAATCCAGAAGGACAGGAAGGTGTGTGGTCAGATGGTCCTAGTGAGGGCCAGGAAAGCACAGAGCTGCTGCAGTTAGAGCCCAGGAAAGGGAGAGAGGCAAAGGAGACAGGATGGGCTTATAGGATAGCAGCTTTGCTTGGGTGCCAAAGGTGGCTGTGGGCTGGGTCTCTGGGTGGAGACCAGAGAATGGAGGGTGCCCTGACTAGTCAAGAGGTCATGGTAGGAAAGGGGACCGTGACAGGTTACTACAGTGCCAGTGAGGACAGGATGAGAGTCATGGGAAATCTCTGGCTGACCTGACTTAAGGAAAAGATTGTCATATCTGTGATAAGATATGGTTATATGTGGATACGAATCAGAGGGGAAGATCAAGAAAGGTCCTGGGCATGTAACTGCTCATCAGATGATCGGAGGCTTGCCAAAGGAGCTGTACTGTGGAGCTGAGGTATGGCTAAAATGCCCAAGGTCACAGCATCGAGACCCAGGAGCTGCCAAGAACAGGGTCAGAGAGACAAGGAGAAGCTAGTGGCAGAGTGAGGAAGAGAAGCACAGGTTGAAAGAAGTGGCCAGGAAGCCTGGGACGGCTGTATTTCATGGAGTGCTGCCAGGACTCCCAGTCAGTGATCTTGGCAGCTGCAGTTTGGGGATAACAGATGAAAGTCATGGAGACAAGATGAATTGTCAGAATGCTGAGTGCAGGTGATTCAAGAATTGTGAAGGAGAACTGAGGGACTGGGCATGTGTAGAGGGCCCTGAGAGGAGAGGCTGTTCCCAGAGGGAACTAGTGAGGCATGTGTCCTATGAGAACCACGCTGTACAGAGAATGTCTGCTAATGTGAGGGAGCAAGCAGGACCATGGGTTATAGCAGCCTAGAGGGCATGTGTCAGGCCAAGTGCCACCTCCCACTTCTTCATCACTAGGAAGACCCAATTCTGTTCTCCTTCCAAGAAGCCATGGCACTTACAGGAGGCCCCTAAAGTTACTGAGTTCTCACCAAGCCAAGATGTGACACTTCCTGGCAGATGGGGTAGTTTTCCACCCTCATGTGAGCAGAGACTGCAGGAATATGCCTGTCTTTCTCCTGGCCCCAGACTTAGCCACCACTTGCAGCAAGTACTTTGGGATCTTAAGGAGACTATTTTAAAACCAAAGCAAGCAAGCAGAACATGTCAGTGGGTTAGATACTTGCCGTCACTGGCCACTGGAACCAAACTCTAGCCTCTTGTTAGGTGAGACTGTGAACACCGCATAGGTCAGCGTTCTTGTCTTTCTTGTAATGTCTTTGATCTTTGAACTAGAGTGTGGAGTGTCCTAGGTTCTGAAACAGATCTGACAGCATTGTATCACATCAGGAAATACCTGAGGAAAACCCAGTCACCTTATAAAGAAGAAAGGTTTCCCATGTGTCACTTCGGAGGGCTTTGCTTATGGTGTGTTGATTTCCACTGTCGTGGGCACTAGAAAAGCTTGTCACATGGTAAAGGGATACCACTTCTTTCATGGCTGGGAGTGGGCACAGAGTTAGAGACAGGCTTGGAATGCTATAATCTACTTCAAGGATACACTCCCAATGATCTAAAACTTAACATAAGTTCTACTTTCAATAGAGTCCACTACCTCCTTGGGGACCAATCCTCTAGCAATGCACCTTTGGGATTTATATTTCAAAATAATTTAATTTTCCCTTAAATATTTAAAATGTGTGAAGGAAGACATGTAGACCTAAGAGTTTCTTTGTGAGAGGAACATTAATTGTAAATACAATTGTAACCATGTGGGTTATTTAACTCTTCTCCTTTGAGATAGGGTCTCATCTGATAGGCCCATACTAGTCTCTAATGTACTATGTATCCTAGGCTGGCAGGAGAGGCTGAGGAGGGAAAGGGGGTTGGTGTGAGCATTCAGGGGCACTGGGAAACACGAGGACGCCTTGGCTAACGGAGATTGTGAAGGCAAAGGAAAGAGAAAAGGAGAGAAATGAGACCTGGCTTGAAGATCTGAACTTTGACATTCTGAAACATAACATTCTCTTTGGTAGTGGAAACAAAGCACTTGTCACTGGAAGGAAGGATGTTAATTTCATGTTGTATGCATCCATTGCCTCTAGAGCAGTGGTTCTCAACCTTCCTAATGCTGCAACCCTTTAATACAGCCCCCCCATGTTGTATTTCGTTGCTACTTCATAACAGTAGTTTTGCTACTGTTATGAATCATAATATAAATATCTGATATGTAAGATATCTGATATGCCACCCCCAAAGGGGTAGTGACCACAGGTTGAGAACTACTACCCTGGAAGATGGGCAAAGGGCTTCTGGGGTCCCCGGGCTCTTCAAGCTCACTGGAAACCGTGTGAACACCTGCTCATCTCCAGGCTCTTTCTCAAACCCTGCTTTGCTTCTTGCTTTCAGGACTGGTTCTGGTGAGGCACCCGTACTCTGAAGCCCTTTAGGGATAGAAATGTTCAAGCATCACTTTTACTTTTAACATGCTTAAATGGCCCCGAATTCTTCCTAGTAATTTACTTTGAAGTAACTTCAGATGGACAGACAGAACTGTGAAGACCACAGAGGGTGACCACGCATGCTTGATTTCTATTAATGTTAACATTTTTTTTTCACAAGCATTGTAGACTCATGCAAGCTGGACTTAGTGCTACTAAGATACAGACTCTGTCTCCAGATCTGTCTGACACTGAAGAAAAGCAGTTATGCCATTTGCAGGGGGCCAAGTTCCAGGGCAGCCACAAGCAGGAGACCTGATTTTTTACTGCCCCCAAATTTCGATGCATTTGTTACATCTTGGATCTGCAGGTGCAGCTGAGTGGGACAGAGCAAGGAAACGCACTAGGTTGGAAGCATTGGCTGTCACCTCTGCTCTTGATGATGGCCCTCCCAGAGGGCCTTGATGGCCCTCTAAGGGTGAAAGTGTTAGCAAAACAATTCTGTTGTGGGTTGTTGTGGGGAGAGACCAGCTACCTGATAGATGTGGAGATAATGGTTGTGGGATACTTTACAGTTTACAAAGTTTGTCACGAAATGACTAAAGGGTGTCCAGCATCTGAGCGTGACTCACCATAGGTGAGTCCTAGAGAGATGGGGAGCTTTTGGCAAAGACCTGTTCCATCTCCACCAGGCACAGAGACTGAACCTGGGGGTCAGTGCTGGGAGTTAATTCTCCAGCATCTCAGCTGAGGAGTGAAAGCCTGCTTACATTAAACCTTCCAATATTGTTCTGCTAAACATTACCAGCTCCTGTGATAAAACTCCCAGCTAAGACAGAAATAAGACAGCTGCCCTGTGCTGTCCTTCTGATGAGGAGTTAAGACAAGTGCACTGAGGACCTCAGACATTATTCCCAGGCCTAGGCCTGCCAGCCCAAGAAGCAGAAATCCTGCTGGAGTCAAGGGAGGCTTAGGGAATCCCTAGTTTGGGCATATGAAATTTTAATTCTTTTTCACTTTTTCCTGAGGTTTCACTCTCAGAGGTGCTGACAGAGTTTTATGAAATCCAGTTTTCACTCAGAACATTTTTATGCTTAATGACTTAATGCTCCATGGTTTTGTTTGTTTGTTTTGTCTATGTTGCAAATGAGTATCTTCATGCTTTTGAAATATTCAGAATTATTCATGTTTCATCTGTGAAGCAAATTATCAAAAGTATTATCTTTTTTATTTACTAAATAAACACTTTTTTGGGGAGGATGGAAGCAAAGTCTTTATGAAATTTTCTTCAGATGAAGGATGCTGAGGTCCCCTGAGATAAAGCAGCTGTAGTCCACTCTGGGGGGGGGGGGGATTTGGAGCCACCAGAACGATGGTAGAGTCATTTGGTACCAGCTTTGGGTACCAAACAGCACTGACCCTCAGTGTCTCCTTCAGGTGGAGGCACTCACAGATAGGAAGCAGGTGTGTGTATGAGGTAGTAGAGGCCAGGCTTGTTGAAAAATTGACTGCATGTTAACAAGCATGATGGCTGATGGCCAGAGTGACTTTTCTACTGCAGGGGAGTACTGCAGAGAAAGACAACTTGGATGGCTTGTACTGAAGTATAATCCTTAAGGACAGATACTTCCCCCAACTAAAAAGTGTCCACGTCTGTCTACAGCTCCTGGAAGGATTTCTTACATGTTATAAAACTGTTCCCCCTGCCACTGGGGATAACCTGGCATGCTCTTAAAAGGAACTTTTTAGCCTTTTAATTTTCTCTGAGCTGTATTTTCCTGAAAATCAAAAGCAGGAAAAGCAATGTGTCTTAGTAGCAAACGTCTCACTTTTCTTTAAAAGTATAGGGTGAGCGAGAGGGACAACTGGTGGCTCAAGGCCTGTTAGCAGACTCCGCTGGATGTTCCTGTTAAGGTCCAAGGCATCAGAGACTGTAGTGGTCGTGGACACCTCTTCTTCCTCTGTGTAGGCAGCCCCTTGAAATCTTGCTCATTCCAGTCTCTGGAAACAAGATAAGCCCTCAATTCAGGGACATGGTCAGTTTCCGACGACCAGCTATCCTTGACACCCCACTCTCACCACTCCATTCTCTGTGTCACTCTGTCACTAGGGTCCCCATCATGGTCCCACACAGTGAACTTTGGGAGTGAGGTGGCTTCAGGAACAGTGACGGAGCATCTGGTTTTAGCCTTGACCATGGGATTTAGAAAGGCAAATTAAGGAAACTTAAGATAGCAACTCCAGCCACCAGGATGGTGGCTCTGTCAGACAGGAAGTCTTAGACTTTTGTCTTGTGAGGTCAGAGGCCCCTTAGGGTGATAAGCAGTAAGAAGCTCTTCACACCCAGTCCAAGAGAACTGTTTACAGGCAAAGCATGATGATAGCATGATTATTTCTTTGTAGTTCAAATCAATTTTCATGGAATTTCTGAAAATCAAAATAAACAGAACACAACATTCTGACATTTAGGAAGCAAAGTTGCCTTCAACCTAGGATGTGTAATTTATAGTTTTCATGTTGCTGCACTGTCACTGACACAAAGTCCAGACACCTGTCATGTCATGCCTGAAGACATTTAGGACACAGAGATAAGGCCACTTTCTCATATGAGCAGATAACATTATGACATTCACTTTAGCTGGCTTCTACATATCATCAACACACAGACCACGTTTAAGCTACCTCTGATTACAGCCAAAACCTCATGGCATGCTTTTGCTTGAGAGTTATTAGAACATAGAAGTAAATTACAGTAAAGGCTCAATCCATTCAGATTGTGGGTTCTGGTATGGGTGTAGTCGGTCCCCCTGGAGGCTGGATAAATGACCCAGTGGGCAAAGTGGTCACTGCATGAGAGGACTTGAGTTTGGATCCCCAAGCCACATAAAAGCTGGATGAAGTAGTGTGCAGCTCTAATCTCAGTGCTCCTATGACAAGATGGGAGACAGGGACAGGAGAATTCATGGAAGCCGTGGGCAGGCTAGACTGGTGTACACAGCAGAGAACAACAGAAAACCCGTGTCGCAGATAAGATGGAAGGCCAGGATTCATACCTAAGACTGTCCTCCAAGCTCTGTTCTGCACCCTGGCATGTGCACACACACACACATGCACAGGTGTGCCCACACACATACATACACGCACACACATACAGGCACAAGCACATGCACACTCCCATGAACAAACTCACATGCCAGTCTCCCAAGGTACACTCTTTGTACTAGACTTCAGGTTTGTGCAAGAGCTGAGAGCAAGCAGCTAGTTCCAAGGAGAAAGTCATGGGATCTCTCTCTTGTCTCTTTAGCCTCACAGCAAGAAAGGTGCCACAGAGAAGGTAACAGTAGAATTCCATGGGGCTTGGTTTTCCTCTCATTCTTTTCTCAAATGAGTTGATGATTATAGGTGAGTCATCAAACTCTCCTGGCCTGTTTCCTCTGTTCAAAAATGCAGATGTTAAAAATATCCTGATGAAATTTGGCACCTGGAGGATGCTGAAAAAGTGCCCCGCACTACACCTATTAGGTGCTGTCCCGGCCGGAAGCTATAGTAAATATAGGTACACCTGTGCAGACATGTGGAGCAGGCATGGCTCTGGGGTGTCAGAGGTGATGGTATCTGTATTGGGACTTGCACAGCTGAGTAATTAATTTCTTATATAAGACACATCACTGGCATCTTCAAGTGTACACTGTCTCTCCTGTGAATACCAGGGGCTGAACTGCTGAGACTAAAGTGACTTCTGGTGGAAAGACTGGCTTGCAAGATTGTCCCTTAAAACTCTGCTCAGTGGCTGTTTGGGACCATTTCTAAATGGTAGACTGTGATGCAGCGTGTCCCCTCTGCTCTGGAGCCTATGCACTGATTTTGTCTCATGCCGTCTTACTTGGGGTTTCTATGGCTGTGATGGAGTAACATGACCAAAGCAAACTGAAGAGGAAAGAGTTTAATTGGTCATCATCAAAATAAGTCAGAACAGGAACTCAAGCAGGGCTGGCTTTCTAACACAACTTAGGACCACCAGTCCAGGGATGGCAGGAACCTCCTGCTATAGGCTGGGCCTTCTCCCATCAATCACTAAGGAAGAAAATACTGTAGAGGTTTGCCTGTAGCCTGATCTTCTGGAGGCATTTTCTTAACTTCCTCCTCTTAGATGACTTTAGCTTGTGCCAAGTTGACGTGAGACTCTCCAGCACTGCTGCCTCTGAGATCTGTCCCTTCAGCCTGGGCTGTCTGGAGTCCTTTCCCAGGCTATCTCTCTAGTCATGATGTACAAGTACAATCACATTCTCTCTCCATGGTTCCCCCAACCCCTCTGAGCAGTCTCTACAATTTCTTCAAACCTCAACGGTAAGTTCAGAACGCTGGGCATATAACTTCTAAGTTTCCAGCAGCCTCACTTCCTGGTTAAATTGCTTCCTTCCTTTGGAATAACGGACTTGCCAATGGCAACCAACCTAAGGACCAAGGACAGATCCCTTTGTTTCTGAGGAGGATTCCTTGGTATGGATCACAGCAGCTGCATGTGTCTGTTTTTTCCTCATGCGTAGAGCAAATGTGATTTATTTCCAAACCTCTGGAGTCAGGGATTCACCCACCGGCACAGGGCTGCCTCTCACTCTGACCAGGACTCCATCAAGCTGAAAAAAACATGCTTTGTGCTAGCCTTTTGCCATCTTGACAGACAGCTTCCTGTTCAGCAAAGCTTTGTTTCCCAAAGTCACTTCAAAGTCAGAGGTGGCTGCAAAGGGACTGGGGACAAGAGTAAGCCTCAAATGTTCCTTACTGTTCTTGTAGCCTCGGGCAAATTATTTGACCTTAGCTTACTTTAGTCTCCATGTTAAACATGAGGATGTCACTGTAGACCCACAAAGACCTGGGCGTAAATACTCTTACGTGTCAACTTAGAACAGTGCCTGACAGATAATAAGGGACACCCTAAAGTGATATGTCACAGAAGCTGGAAAGTGCAGGTGCTGAAGCCCTCTGCTGTACACATCTCAGAAGCCTGAGGAATTAAAAAAGAACATGAAATTCCCAGACTTGATTGTGTCTGTTGAATGATTCCGACGCTTGGTGTCCACATTCTTAAACCATTCTCCTGGAGTGCTCCTTTTCCCTTGAAAAATAAAGCAGGAGAAATAACCAGGTTCTCCTCTCTTCCCCTTTTCTTCCTCATCAGCCTATGTCTATAGAGAAGCTACACCACAAGGAGGGTGACTGAGGATATGAATTCAGCTCCAGCCATCTGGTCAAGCCACCATCTGCATGCCAGCAGCAAGAACAAGCAAGGTTCTTATACATGGCACCATTTTTCTAAGGCTATGGCTAGGAACCTACATTTTTCAAGAACCATTTGTTATTCAAAATGTCACCCGGATAATATCTTACCTGTCAGCTCACACATAATAGAATTTTATGTTGTGACTTGGTACTGTCAAACACAGGATAATAAACTTAGAAAACAAAAATTCCTACATGGCAGCTTCTCATTTTCAAAAGAACCCCTCTTTCAGTGAGGACCTGCTAAGCTCTGGGTGGCTGCTTGCACTGGGGAGGGGGAGGGGCATACTGGTGGAATAGCTGAGTTTCCTGTTCCGTGAGGATGGTGAGACCACTTGGAGACAGAAGCTGGGGAATGAGGTGGCTAACTGGTATCTGTATTTCCTGCTCTGCTGACCTGGTCCAGGTCTACAGCCTGTTCTAATGAAGGTCTGTTTTCCTTGGACAGGGCCAGGGTGGGCTTAGCTGCTTGTCTTTACACCCACAGCAGGGACAATACAACTGCCACTGCAGTAAGAGGCATGACAATTCCACAGCACATCAGGAATGGTTGTGTTGGGATTGCCCCTGCAGAGGCTCCATTGCAAGTAGCTTAGCTTCCATTGCAGGGCTCAGCACCCACAGCAGAGGTGCCCCTCCCAAACTCAGCGCTGGTTTTGTCATGCCTGGAATATGAGTGCCAAGCTTTGTGTTGAACTTTTCCTAGGAAGATGAACCTCAGATAGGTCACTAACCACAGGTCAAAGCAAGATTTTTACTCATGTCTAGCATTGTGAAACCTAGAGTTTGATTAGGGTTATTTACAGGAACACAGGAACATAGCTCATAGATAGCTGTCCCACTGAACCAAAACCTCTCCCAGCAACAGTGAACCGTCTATGTCTACAGCGAGGGGTGTGCCCTTGAGCCCTCTCCCTTGGCCATAATGGAAAGTTCATGGGCACAGTTTTATGCGTGTCTCCTTTGAGTAACCACAGTGACTGACAGTTCAAAGAAAAACAACCGACACATTATGCTCAAAGGACGGGGTTTCACAAACTACTTAACTCCTCGTAAACTGTTTTACTTTATACACTATTTTTCGGTTCCAAACTTTTCATGATCTTTCTACTTTCTGCTGAGATTTCCTAACTGATTGGTAGAATATTTTGCTTCATTGTGGACAGTTAAAACATGTACCCTAAAATCTTCTGCTAAACACCAATTGGCTACGCATACGGCCAGCCCTAAACACATTAACACTAGTAACATTATTCAGGGTAACTAAGCTGGTTTTATTTTATATATTTAGGGATATCCCTTTTCCGGAATGCTTGTCATCTCAGTTACAGTTCTTGTCTTCAGATAACCTGTTGTATGTCTGCCACATGCAGGTCTTCTTTCAGGTGTCCCAAGATGTCAGTGGACTTTGGGGATCTTTTGTCTTTTCTGAAAACCATTTCCCACTTTAATCCAGTAGCTGCTATTTTCTGGGTTCAGTTTTCTGGGCCCAGAGACCAAAAGGAGCCCTTCTGGTACCTTCAGCACTGGGTCCATTGCAGTAGTTGTAGGCTAAAACCATGCAAGCTGGGACCTCTCCGAATATCTGGGTTATGAGTGCCCAGTGTGGGTGCTCTCTTCGTTTCTGTACCTTTGGGTAGTATTTTCATGTGCTACAGTCAGAGTTTATGGTTTTGCCTCAGAGTGCCAAGGTATGGAGTTTTACCAGTAAAGAGAATTACAACGCAGCTCTTTTTGAACTGTTATTAAGTTGTACTCTGACTCTAAGAATATTCATTAAAATGTTAATCCTGGCTTGGTGACAGAACTCAGTGATGGAACACTTGGCTGACATATATGAGACCCTTGGCTTGACTTCAGGATTGTTGAATGAATGAATGAATGAGTGAATGAATGAATGAATGAATACACTAATTCTAGCAATCTCATATCTCTATACAAAACTATGATCTGTCTTCTCTGAAACCTGATTGTATAGGTCACTGACAGTAATATAGAAGGGAACAAATGTTTCATCTGCTAACCAAAGATCATAGATCTGAGAAAATGATCAATGAGCATTCACCCTTAAAAACACTCTGCACTAGTCACTTTGCTTGTCACGGTGACCAAATGCCTAGTAAGAAGTGACTTCAGGGAAGAAAGGTTTACTTTGGCTCCAGTTTAAGAAGGGACACAGTGCCTCATGTCAGGAAAGCACAACGCTAGATGAATGCAGTGCCTGGTCACCTGTGTTCAGTTATGAAACAGAGGCACAGACGCTCGTGTTTCTTCTCCTTTTCTCTTTCTGTGCACTCTGGGTTCTCTCCACAGGATGGGAACACCCACATTCAAGGTGGGTCTTTTCTCCTCAGCTAAACCTTTCTAGAATCATCCTCATGGATATCTCCCCAGGTGTCTCCAAGGAGATGCTAAATCCTGCCAACATGACAACAAAGACCAACCATCACAAGCTGTTGGCCCACATCTGCCTGGTGCCTGAACACGGTTCCACACCCTTTTGCTTCTTGCTGGTGTCCAATAACCAGCAGCTCTCCAGTCATCTCTTCCAACTAAGAAAGTATGTGAGACTCGTTTCCTGCCCTGGTTTAACTGGTTATACTTTAGAATAATCTAAAAGTGTAATTGGAATTACTCAGAGTGAGGTATTGTAAACTGCGACTCAAGGCTCTACAATGACTGGCTCTAGGCTATCCCCTCTTAACTTTCCCTGTTCTGCTCACCCCTCTCTCATCTATAATCTATGCTATGTCTTCAGCAACCTGTGTTTTTGAAGCAAACTCAAGACATTTAAAGACTAAAGACATCCATATGCACAACTGTCCCTCAGGACTCTTTGTGGTATTTGCTCCAGAGCCTCCGTGGATATTCAAATGTACAAGTGTTCAAGTCTCTTATATAAAATGGCATAGTATTTGCACACAGCCTACACATATTCTGTGTTCTTGAATCATCTACAGAGTACATGCAGTACCGAACGCTGTATCAATGCCATGTAAGTAGTTGTCATCTGTATTATTTAAGGAATGAGGACAAGAAGAGTCTGCACTTGCCTTGCCCAGAAGTGACCATCATGGTGTAGTACCAGGAAGACCAGGTTTAGATGAAGCCCACAGAAGAGCTGCAGGGAGATGGGCATCAGAAGCCTGGGCAGGGCGTCAGGGAACTGGTACACTCCTCTTCTGTACACTTAGCATAGGGCTTGGTTCACATCAAATTCAAGTTTTGCTTTTGAAACCTCTTGGACGTTTCTGTGAATACTTTCAGTCTGCAGTTGGTTGAATCTGAGTGTGGAGCCAGGAGATGCAGAGGGCTCCCTATTATGCATCTTTTTCAGTACTTTATTTTTAAGAGATGTTTTAGGTTCACATCAAAACTGAGTGGGAAATACAGTGTTCCTATAGACACTGGCCTCTCTGACCCTTTGTCATATACCACATTTGCTATGATGAGCCTCTACTGACACCTCATTATCACCCGCTCAGTAGCATAGGGTTCAGATTAGGTATGCACTTCCGACAGGTTTTGAGAAATGTCCAAGGATGATGTGCATCACTGTGTGAGCACAAGAGTTAGTTCCACAGCCTTATAAACTCTGTGCTCTGTCTACTCCCTCCTTCCCCTCTAATCCTGAAAAACACCAGTTGGCTTGAGAGCTTCATCGGGCTTCCTTTCTAGAATAATACTGGTCAGAATCATACAGCCCAGAGCCTTCTTATGCTGGTTTGTCAGAATATGCATTTTAGGTTGTGCCCTGTCTTTTCAAAGCTTGATATATGTGGGCTGGAAGGATGGCTCAGCAGTTAAGAGCACTGACTGCTCTTCCAGAGGACTTGAGTTCAATTCCCATTAACCACATGGTGGCTCACAACCATCTGTAATGGGATCCGATGCCTTCTTCTGGTGTGTCTGAAGACAGCAGCAGGGTACTCACATACATTAAATAAATAAATAAATAAATAAATAAATAAATAAATAAATCTTTTAAAAAAAATCTTGATATATGTGTCTTACTGGTGAATGTTCTTGCACTATCTGGATGGACTGTTTATTTATCTAGCTACCCCCAAAAAAGGTCATGCAGGTTGCTTGCAAGTTTGGGCAATTTTAAGTACCTGCTGTCCCTAAAAAGTTATGATCCCAATGTCATCTCAAGTTTCCATTATTTACCAGGAGTTTTCTAGTTTTCATGTTAAATTTAGATATATAATCCATTTTGAATCCTCTTTGTGAGGACTGAGAAAGCTGTGTCTATATTCACATTTTTGCAGTTAGATGTTCAGTTGCTTCATTTGTTTTAAAGACTTCTTCACTGTATCACTTTTGCTCCATTGTCTCAGATCATGTGATGGAATTCGTGTAGGCCTATCTCTGGGTGCTAGTCTGCTTTAGTTATTAATTTACTTATTTCTAGCAATGATTTCACACATGATCACATACCCAAAACATCAACAATTTTGTATTATCAACTGCTTAGAGATTTTATTTTTATTTTATGTATGTATAAGTGTGTGTCTGAATGTTTGACTATGTACCACATTTATGCAGTGACCATGAGGCCAGAAGAGGGTGCCAGATCCCTTTGGACTGGAGTCACAGTCAGTTGTGAGTTGCAATGTGGATGCTGAGAATTGAACCCTGGCCTTCTGGAAGAGCAGCCAGTGCCCCAGCTGTTGAGCCATCTCTCTAGCTCCTTAGGTAGCATTTACCATGTTTTACTTATGGGTAAAGAATTTCTTGATTTGAAATAGTCAATATCCACACTGTCCCCACACTACCACCAGGTGATGGATCTTGGAAGTATCTCCTATTGCGTAGTATCTCTCTGGCTTCACCCTCTTTCACACTTTTTAAAAATGTTCCCTGTGTTTCCTTCTTGAAGGACCATGGCTGTTTGCTTTTATTTCCAGCAACGCTGATTGTGTCAAGTGGCCACCAGGATGTTTCCCTGTCTTGAATTTCTTGTATTGTTAAGTAGACTACTTTGTTGACGAGTTCTAATCCTTGTTTCTAATTAATGTTCAAAGACTATTCCCTGCACACTGATCCTGATTTGGTCACGCTGTTGGTGACTTCATAGGACTAGAGGTGCATGACCTCCTATTAATATTCATTCATATTTCAGGACAAAGCCAAACAGTGCACACAGGAACACTGCTGTCATAATCAAATTTAATCTGAACCTTCAGTTACAGATAGACTGGAACTATGTGAGTCTCATTGCCACCAAAGGCAAATGACCAGACAGAATGTAGAAACAGTGTCACCAAAGGAAAAGGACAGAACAAGGTTATGGGGATGGGGAGCATCCAATGGTTAAACTGCACATGTGTCTGTGTGCTGATTCAGTATCCGGATAAGTTAGGTTGCACATTGGCAGGATTTCAAGCAAGATACACAAAATTTGAAATCCCCACTGCAAAATTCCTAGTATGGAATCCAGAAGCAAGGATTAGGTTAGGGTCAAAACCCAACGATTAGTCTGAGGGCATTTAATAAACAGCTTGATACTCCCTGGTTCCCTCTTGCCCACACAGCTGGGCAAACATCTTGACTTTGGCCCCCCTTCCCCCCCGGGTCAGGACTTTATTATATTTATTTTTCCTGAGAAGATGCAGAGGGCTTAGAAATGCCATGGGGAACAGGCTGCTGCCTGTATATAATGCCCTCAGAGACTCCCTCCTCACTTGGCTCCCAGAGGGTCCCTCACATGAGACTCTACTATCTTTCCCTTGCAATCTGACCAGCCCCAAATACGACATGACCCAAATATGATAATGCTGAAGATTCCCTACTGAACGTCCATCCTGTATGACTGCCATGACAGTTGACTGGCCCTGCCCACTACAGAGTATCACAACTTCAGGCAGCTTTAGAGAACCCTACTCCCAAATACCATTATGTATCCACAGCACCTACTTCAATGCAAACAGATGAAAATGGAAACAAAACAAGATCCTTCAAAAGAGGACTATGACTATCTCCAGGAAAATAAGTACATGGATCCCAAGAGAATAGTCAGAGGACATAAGGCTCAAGGTAAAAATCTCTCAGAAAGTAGAATAAACAGAGAAAACAAGAAGAAAAAGATTTTTAAATTAAAGGACTGAGAAAACCAACTAACTGAGTTAACCAACCATCCATGGCTGTTGAGGATTTATAGAAATAATTCCAGAAAAATCACAGAATTTGCAACATTCTACTCCCTAGTAGGAATAAAAGAGCATCGTTCAGAATGGAATCATGAATTCTAGAAACCAGGCAAAGGAGAGATTCTGCAACCAGGGAGAGGACAACTGGGCAGACTTCTGAAAAATAAGGAAAAATGATTTCCAGTCTAATTCTACTTCCATAGAAGGGAGCAGTAAAGATTTTCTTCAGATATGAAAGCCTCAACATTGTTACTTCCAATGTGTTCCTTCTGAAGGAAGCTATCAGAGCACAGACTCTACCTAGTGAGGGAGCAAACCAAAATGGACTAAAGTGGCTGACCCACCACAGAAGAGGAGGAGGGGTGAATTCAGGCTCATGACTACAGCAGGAGCTCCGTGTGAGGTCTGCCCAGCTCAGTATGTGTGGGGATCCACTTGGGAAGTTGTAAGAACTTCCACAGAGACATTTGAGTATTTGGGGTGGAGGTAGTTTCTGAGAAAGTGGAAACAACACAGGACACACAGAAAATACAGAAAGCATGTCAAAAAAGCACCACTCTGTCACCGCAGAGGCCTGGCCACCTAATGTTGGCGACAGTGAACCGAGACCTAAGCAAAGCAAAATCGCTGGAGCAGGAAGGGAAGTTGTAAGGAGAGGAGAGAACTAAATTCTTCTATCCGATTGTAGGAAGGCCACAGTGGCCCAAACTGAAGCTACCAAAGAAAGAACAACTTAAAGCTGTTAGGAAGTGGCACAAAGGTCATTATCAAAAAGTTAAGGACAGACAAAAATAAAGAATTAAAAAAAAAGTTAATTGGATTACTCTGGGGAACCAAGAGGAGTAGGGAGGAGGATAAGGATCTGACTTGTTAGGTATTTGGCTAAAATTATAAAAATGGACACATCTGCCAACATTATTTCATCAATTTCAATGCACAACTATTGCCCAAAGGGTTACTCAATGCTGGGACTATATGTCTCTGGCCTGGGAGTGGGGCATGGAGAAAAGGCAGGAAACCCTGGCTTCAGTAGTACATGGAGGTCTTTGAGGCAGGTCAAGTGTATACAGTACATGCAGAACACAGTAGTACAAAAAATACCTATTGCCACTGGGCATCTGGCCTGGTCATGTAGAGGTCCAGTAGACATGAGCATCATGGTATGAACAGAAGTAATGGCAAGAAAACAAGATTAGATATTCAGAAGAGGAAACTGAGGAAAGAGCCTAACAGGTGACTGATTTGTCCTCCAAGGTGTGGGTGTGTGTGGGCAGATGTGCCTTTGTGTGTATGTGGCGGGGGTGCAAGGCATTCTCTGCTCAAGGAAACAGCAGCTGTGCTAAGATCACCTACCTTGTAAGGACAGGATCTTATGTAGTCTAGAGTGGGTTTGACCCCACTATATAGAAAAAGAGAACCTTAAACATCTGGTCATGCTGACCCCAACTCCTGAGTGCTGGAGATGCATCACAATGCCTGGTGTATAGAGAGCTGAATATGGAACCCAGGGCTTCTTGCATGCTGGCAAAACCTCTACCAACTGAGCCACATCCTGGTTCCTTTATGATTTTTTTCTAAGTTCCAGGTTTAGTCATTTCTCAGGACTCATTCTTTTGCTATCTATGCTCTCTGGCTTTGGTGACAGTCTCTTACTACTGTAACCCATCCCTTGGTACCCCATGCTTCCATGGTTTTCTATCTTCTTATCCCCTGGAGAGCTTCAGGTGTTCTTTTGGGATAGTAAAAGTCAGGTAGTGGTCCAGGGTTCCTATCTACCTAGAGCAGTTCTCCACCTTTGGGTTGCAACCCCTTTGGGGGTTGCGTATCAGATATTTACATTATGATTCCTGACAGTAGCAAAATTACAGTTATGAAGTAGCAACTAAATAATTTTATAGTTGAGGGTCACCATAACATGAGGTACTGTATTAAAGGGTCGCAGCATTAGGAAGATTGAGAACCACTGACCTTGAAGGTATATAGGTAGATGGGACATACACTGTTTTTAAAATGTAAAGATAGCAATAATGGCCGTGATAGCACTGACAGCGATTAATCACAAAATTAGCATGGTTAAACAAATGAGTGGGACTGGGGAGGTAGCTGTCACTAAAAGAGCCAGCTGCACAAGCGTGAAAGCCTGAGTTCAGGTACCCAGTCCCCACATAAAAGCCAGTGTGCTGGCTCACATTTATAAGCCCATCACTGTGGAGTCAGACAGGTACCCTGCATTTGCTGGCTAACTATTCTAGCCAATCTCAAAAATAAGGCAGGCAGTGACTGGGTAAGATTACTGATGTCAACCTTTGGCCTCCACATGAGCTTACACACATGCAAACATGGGCATTCTCTCCCCACTTGAGGACTCTCTTGACTTGGGGCAAAAAAAAAAAAAAAAAAAAAAAAAAAGAGACATTTTACCTTTCTACTGAAAACAGGCACTCTGAAGGCTTGAATCCTGTTCACAGCATGTTTACTGCTGTCTATTTACAATCCCACCAAGAAGAAAAAGTTAGTGACACATATCCTAACTTAAAACGGTCAGCGGAAGTAAGTATATGGGAAGCACTGGGGCCCTCAAATGCACTATGCAGCCAACATAGTGAGACTCAGGAGAACTGCCAGCACCGACGTACAACATCCAATATTTAGTATCACCTTTAGACTTTCAGGCCAGTTCATAAATCTGTATGAAAATCATTACAATACTACTGATAAATGTTTAATTTAAGGGGTATAATTTTCAGTTGACAAGTGTGCCTAAGTTCATCAAGGATAAAAATACATATTTGAAATCTAATTGTTTTAATATGTTGAATTATTTATTTTAGTACAGTGAATCTTTGTTTTTTTTTTTTAAGAATTTATCTGAGGGGAAAAGGATGGACACAGGCCTTCTATGTGGATAGAACGAAGACACAAGCCAAGTACAGTTACTCTAATGGAGGTAACAAACTAGTCAGACGAGACAAGGAAAGGCCACTTCATTCTCATTAAGGAGCAACACACCAAGAAGATATTTCAATTCTAAACATATGCTCACTGTGCTGGTTAGTTCATGTAAACTTTACACAAGTCTAGACATAGCTTGGAAGAGTGAATCTCAACAGACGAGCTGCCTCCATCAGAGGCAGTCCTGTGGCTTATGTCGTGGGGGCATTTTCTTGATTAATGATTGATGTGGGAGGGCCCAGTTCACAATGCAAGGTGCCACTCCTGAGCAGGTGGTACTGGGTGGATAACAGGATGAGCAAGCCAAGGGGAGTAAGCCTTAGTAAACACAATCCCTTCCTGGTTCTGCTTCAGTTCCTGCCTCTAGATTCCTGCCTTGACTTACTACCCTGACTTTCACTCATGAAGGACTGTGACCTGCAAAATGAGACAAATCTTTTCCTCTCCAAGTTGCTTTTGGTTATGATGTTTATCACAGCCATAGAAAGCATACTAGCACACATAAAACACAAATGCAAGCAATTTCACAAAAGAATACTACTAGATCTAAAATTACAAAGTAACCCCCACACAGTGATAGTGGGGTGGAGGTCATCTGGACAAAAACTAAGCAGGAAAACATTGAAGTTAAAAAGTATTTTAAGTCAAATGGACCTAAAAGGCATCTATAGAATATTCTATACTTAGTGTTCTATGCAAACACTAAAGAATATATATATTATTCTTAGTAGCCCATGTGACTTTCTCTGAAATTGACCACATATTAGAAGAAAAAGCAATTCTCAATAAATATAGGAAAATTGAAATTATATTCTGCCTTCTATATGACTATAATGGAATAAAGTCAGAGCTCAAAAGCAACAGAAACTACAGAAAGTACACAAATTTATGAAAACTGAGAAACACACTATTGGATGATAATTGGGGCAAAAAGAAAACAAGGTGGACATTTAAGAATTCCTAGAATTGAATAAAAATAAAAATACAACATATCAAAATCTATGAGCCACAATGATGGCCAGAGGAAGATGGCTTAGAGTACTAAATGACTACATTGAAAAAAAAAAAATAGAGACCAGGGCTCCATAACCAATAGCACTGGGAGAAAGCTAGCCTCCTAGGAGTGTGGAAAAGCTCTTGAGAGGGGGTAAGAACACTAAAACTGCTAAGCAGGACTCGCCTGGAATCCTTGGGACACAGGGACTGAGGAACAGCCGGGAGGAAGGAGCCTTCTGGTTTCCATCTGTGGCTGGAGACCTCTGCCTGGGCCACCAGGCCTCATAGTCAAATAGGGCTGGGAAAAAGATAGCCTCCCAGGAGTGTGGGCAAGCCTATCTGCTCAGAGGGACCCACCTGAATACCCAGGACACAGGGACTGAGGAGAGAGCTTCTGGTTCCTTTCAGTGGCTGGAGAGTGGATCCTGTGACACAGGGCTCCATACTCAAATAGTGCCAGGAGAGAGTTGGTATACCAGGAGTGCTGACACACCTTCAAGCACAGGCAAGACCATCACTTCTTTTCAAATTCACTGGACCAAGAGGGACCCTTGCAGAGCCATCAGGACACAGGAAACACGGGGACAGCTGGGGATTAGATCCTTCTGGTTTCTGTCTGCACCCCAGAGCTGACCCTGTAGCACGGTTCTCCAAACCCAAATTCCTCTCAGAGAGAACTGGTCTACAAGGAGTATTGACACCTAGGCTTGCAGGAAAGACAAGACACAGTGAGAGAGAGTAAGACCAGCTAACACCAGAGATAACCAGATGGCAAAAGGCAAGGACAAGGACATAAGCAACAGAAACCAAGGCTACTTGGCATCATCAAAACCCAGCTCTCCCACCACAGCAAGACCTGGATATCCCAACACACGAGAAAAGGAAGACTCAGACTTAAAATCACATCTCAAGAGGATGATAGAAGATTTTAAGAAGGAAATAAATAACTCCTTTAAAGAAATACAAGAGAACACAGGTAAACAATTAGAAGTCCTTAAAAATGAAACACAAAAATTACAGGAAAACACAATCAAACAGATGAAGGAAATGAACAAAACCATCCAGGAATTAAAAACAGAAATAGAAACAATAAAGAATCACAAAGGGAGACAACCCTGGAGTTATAAAACCTAGGAAAGATATCAAGAGTCATAGATGCAAGCATCACCAGCAGAATACAAGAGATGGAAGAGAGAATCTCAGGTGCAGAAGATACCATAGAAAACATTGACACAACGGTCAAAGAAAATGCAAAATGCAAAAAGCTCATAACACAAAACATCCAGGCTATCCAGGATACAATGAGAAGACAGAACCTGAGGATAATAGGTATAGAAGAGAGTGAAGATTCCCAACTTAAAGGACCAGTAAATATCTTCAACAAAATTATAGAAGAAAACTTCCCTAACCTAAAGAAAGAGATGAACATAAATATACAAGAAGCCTACAGAACTCCAAATAGACTGGACCAGAAAAGAAATTCCTCCCATCACATTATATTCAGAACACTAAATGCACAAAACAAGAAAAGAATATTAAAAGCAGTAAGGGGAAAAGGTTAAGTAACATATAAAGGCAGACAATCAGAATTACACCAGACTTCTCACCAGAGACTATGAAAGCTAGAAGATCCTGGGCAGATCTCATACAGACCCTAAGAGAACACTAATGCCAGCCCAGGCTGCTATATCCAGCAAAACTCTCAATAATGATAGATGGTGAAACCAAAATATTCTATGACAAATCCAAATTTGCACGGTATGTTTCCACAAACCCAGCCCTAAAAAGAATAATAGATGGAAAACGCCAACTCAAGGAGGGAAACTATACCCAAGAAAAAGCAAGAAAGTAATCTTTCAACAAACTCAAAAGAAGATAGCCACACAAACATATAAACAACATCAAAAATAATAGGAAGCAATAATCACTATTCTTTAATATCTCTTAATATCAATTGTCTCAATTCTCCAATAAAAAGACATAGACTGACAGACTGGATCCATAAACAGGACCCAGCATTTTGCTGCATCCAGGAAACACACCTCCGTGTTAAAGACAAACACTATCTCAGAGTAAAGGGCTGGGAAACAATTTTCCCGGCAAATGGCCCTAAGAAACAGGCTGGAGAAGCCATTCTAATATCGGATAAAATCTACTTTCAACCAAAAGTCATCAAAAAAAGAAGGAAGGAGACTTCATACTCATCAAAGGAAAAATCTACCAAGAACTCTTAATTCTGAACATCTATGCCCCAAATGCAAGGGCTCCCACATTCATAAAAGAAACTGTACTAAAGCTCAAAGCACACATTGCACCTCACACAATAGTGGGAGACATCAACACCCCACTATCATCAATGGACAGATCTTGGAAACACAAACAGAGACACAGTGAAACTAACAGATGTTATGAACCAAATGGATTTAACAAATATCTATAGAACATTTCATCCTAAATCAAAAGAAGATACCTTCTTCTCAGCACTCATGGTACCTTCTCCAAAACTGACCATATAATCGGTGACAAAACAAATTGCTCTCAACAGATATAAGAAGATTGAAATAATCCCATGCCTCCTAACAGATCACTACAGATTAAGGCTGGTCTTCAATGGCAAAAACAACAACAGAAAGCCTACATACATATGGAAGCTGAACAATGCTCTACTCAATGATAACTTGGTCAAGGAAGAAATAAAGAAAGAAATTAAAGACTTCCTAGAATTCAATGAAAATGAAAGTACAACATACCCAAACCTATGGGACACAATAAAAGCAGTGTTAAGAGGAAAACTCATAGCTCTGAATGCTTCCAAAAAGAAACTGGAGAGAGCATATACTAGCAGCGTAACAGCACACCTGAAAGTTCTAGAACAAAAAGAAGCTAGCTAATACACCCAAGAGGAGTAGAAGGCAAGAAATAATCAACTCAGGGCTGAAATCAATGAAGTAGAAACAAAAAGAACTATACAAAGAATCAACAAAATCAGGAGCTGGTTCTTTGAGAATATCAACAAGATAGATAAACCCTTAGCCAGACTAACCAGAGGGCATAGAGACAGTATGCAAATTAACAATATTAGAAATGAAAAGGGAGATATAACAACAGATTCTGAGGAAATTAAAAAAATCATCAGATCCTACTACAAAAGCCGAAACTCAACAAAATTGGAAAATCTGGATGAAATGGACACGTTTCTAGACAGATACCAAGGATTAGATAAACCATCTAAACAGTCCCTTAACCCCTAAAGAAATAGAAGCAGTCATTAAAAGTCTCCCAACCAAAAAAAGCCCAGAACCAGATGGGTTCAGTGCAGAATTCTATCAGACCTTCAAAGAAGACCTAATACCAATACTCTTCAATTTATTCCACAAAATAGAAACAGAAGGAATACTACCCAATTCATTCTATGAGGCCACAGTTACACTGACACCAAAACCTCACAAAGACCCAACAATAAAAGAAAACTTCAGACCAATTTCCCTTATGAATATCGATGCAAAAAACCTCAATAAAATTCTCGCAAACTGAATCCAAGAACACATCAAAACGATCATTCACCACGATCAAGTAGGCTTCATCCCAGGGATGAAGGGATGGTTCAATACCTGGAAAACCATCAATGTAATCCACTACATAAACAAACTCAAAGAAAAAAACCACATGGTCATTTTGTTAGATGCTGAAATAGCATTTGACAAAGTTCAACATCCCTTCATGATAAAAGACTTGGAAAGATCAGGAATTCAAGGAGCATACCTAAACATAGTAAAAGTAATATACAGCAAACCAGTGGCCAACATCAAACTAAATGGAGAGAAACTCGAAGCAATCCCACTAAAATCAGGGACTAGGCAAGGGTGTCCTCTCTCTCCTTATCTATTCAATATAGTACTTGAAGTTCTAGCTAGAGCAATTAGACAACAAAAGGAGGTCAAAGGGATCAAACTGGAAAGGAACAAATCAAAATATCACTATTTGCATATGATATGATGGTATACTTAAGTGACTCCACCAGAGATCTGCTACAGCTGATAAACACCTTCAGCAAAGTGGTCAGATACAAAATTAACTCAAGCAAATCAGTGGCCTTCCTATACTCGAAGGATAAACAGGCTGAGAAAGAAATTAGGGAAATGACACCCTTCACAATTGTCATAAACAATATAAAGTATCTTGGTGTGACTGTAACCAAACAAGTGAAAGATCTGTATGAGAAGAACTTCAAGTCTCTGAACACAGAAACTGAAGTAGACCTCAGAAGATGAAAAGATCTCCCATGCTCATGGATTGGCAGGATTAATATAGTTAAAATGGCCATCCTGCAGAAAGCAGGATGATTCAATGCAATCCCCATCAAAATTCCAACTCAATTCTTCATAGACTTAGAAAGAGCAATTCTCAAATTCATATGGAATAAGAAAAAACCCAGGATAGCAAAAACTATTCCCAACAATAAAAGGACTTCTGGGGGAATCAGCCTCCCTGACCTCAAGCTGTACTACAGAGCAATACTGATAAAAACTGCATGGTATTGGTACAGTGACAGGCAGGTAGATCAATGGAATAGAATTGAAGACCCAGAAAAGAACCCACACACTTATGGTCACTTGATCTTTGACAAAGGAGCTAAAACCATCCAGTGGAAAAAAGTCAGCATCTTCAACAAATGGTGCTGGTTCAACTGTCGAGCTACATGTAGAAGATTGCGAATTGATCAATTCCTATCTCCCTGTACAAAGCTCAAGTCCAAGTGGATCAAGGACCTCCACATAAAACCAGATACACTGAATCTAATAGAAGAGAAAGTGAGGAAAAGTGTCGGACACATGGGCACAGGGGAAAAGTTCCTGAACACAACACCAATGGCTTGTGCTCTAAGATCAAGAATGGACAAATGGGACCTCATGAAATTACAAAGCTTCTGTAAGGCAAACGACACTGTAAATAGGATAAAACGGCAACCTACAGATTGGGAAAAGATCTTTACCAAGCCTACGTCCGATAGAGGGCTAATATACAATATATACAAAGAATTCAAGAAGCTAGACTCCAGAGATCCAAATAACCCTATCAAAAAATGGGGAAGAGAACTAAACAGAATTCTCAACTCAAATGGCCAAGAAGCACCTAAAGAAATGTTCAACATCCTTAGTCATCAGGGAAATGCAAATCAAAACAACCCTGAGATTCCACCTCACACCAGTCAGAATGGCTAAGATCAAAAACTCAGGTGACAGATGTTGGTGAGGATGTGGAGAAAGAGAAACACTCCTCCATTGCTGGTGGGAATGCAAGCTGATACAACCTCTCTGGAAATCAGTTTGGTACACCCTCAGAAAAATGAACATAATACTACCTGAGGACCCAGCTATTCCACTTCTGGGCATATACCCAGAAGATGCTCCAACATGTAATAAAGACACATGTTCCACTATGTTCACAGCAGCCATATTTATAATAGCCAGAAGCTGGAAACAACCCAGATGTCCCTCAACAGAGGAATGGATACAGAAAATGGAATACTACTCAGCTATTAAAAACAATGACTTCATGAAATTCTTAGGCAAATGGATGGAACCTGAAAATATCATCCTGAGTGAGGTAATGTAGTCACAAAAGAATGAATACAGTATGTACTCACTGATAGTGGTTATTAGCCCAAAAGTTCGGAATACCCAAGAGTCACTTTACAGCAACTGTAGGGCTGAGTGTGAGGTCCCAGATGGAGGAGTTGGAGAAGGGACTGAAGGAGCTGAGGGAGTTTGCAGCCCCAGGGAGGGAGCAACAGTGTCCACTGACCTGACCCCTCGATGCTCCTGGAGACTGGATCACCAATCAAAGAATATACATAGAGGAACCCATGGTGCTGACCACATATGTGGCAGAGGAGGGTCTTGTTAGCCATCAGGGGGAGGAGAGGCCCTTGGGCCAGATGGTGTTAGATGCCCCAAAATAGGAGAATGCCAAGGAGGGAAGAGGAGAGTGGGCTGGTGGGTGGCTGGGTGAATACCCCCATAGAGGCATGGGGAGGAGGGAGGAGATGGGGAGGTTCCAAAGGGGAGATCTGGAAAGGGGGAAACATTTGAAATGTAAATAAAGTATCAAAAAAATTAGAGATCTCAAATAATCTAATGATGAACTTGAAAGTCCAGAGAAAACAACAACAACAAAAACCACTACATACAAAATGATATTAGGAAGAGGTATCAAAAAAAATCAGGGCTCAAATTAATGAAATAAAAAAGAAAACATCAACACAAATAGTTAATGAAATAAAGACTTGGTTCTTTGAAAAGATTAACAAGATTGACAAACTCCTAACTAAATGAACAAAAATCAGAGATGAAGAGGGAGGCAATACAACAGACACCCAGGAAAGAGAGAGTCCAAAGGATAGAGCTAAAAAAACCCCATATTTTACTAATCTTTATTTTAAAGTAGTTTAATTGAAAAACATATAGCATTCTTAACATAATTAATAGTAAAGTACTCTACTGCACACATTCAAAATAGAAGCCCACACCACTACTTAGCGTGCCCAGTGTAAGTGTAATGTCACACAGTCCATGCATTCTCATTGAGAACTGCATGCAAGGCCTACAGAGATGGGAGTCAGTGAGCTGCACCTGCATCCGTGCCAGTGGGGCTTGATTTGCAATCTGCAATGCCCAAATCATTTCTAGAACATGCCAGTTTCATGGTACATTGATATAGAAAGTCTTAGAAAAACCAAATTATTTCTAGCAGTCCTTTAGTTCTAAAGGTGAGACTAATGTGTTAACTTTCATGAAGTCATGCTGAGCCACACAGGCATGGCCTTGCTAAAGCTGGAAGTTCCCCAAGGAAGCACACCTTGGAGCACTTCCATTCTCCCTTGTGTCCTCTGTCACCTGTCCCAAGCCTGCTCTGCCTCTCAACTTTCTTCTAACTCACTGTGCTGCTCTATCTCTTCTTCACCACCAATCTTACCACTCACCTTCTCTAATTCAAGCTCTTGAAATCCCCTTCTTCCAAGAAGTCCCCAGGACTTGTTGGAAGTTGTCCCTGAGTACCCTCATTTTGACATGGGATTTTATGCCACCACCCTCCACTCTCTACGTCCTAATTGTTTCCACATTCTACATTGCTGGAGTTCATCAACCCTTGTGCTTATGTGCTCTCCCTGAGCTGTGGCCCCAGGGGAAGGATGACAAAAACTATGTTGAACTGGGAGGAAGAAGTGGGTTGTGGTGAAGTTCAGGGCCAGGAAACCAGGGCTGTGAGTGCAAGCATGGGTCTCCAGGCACCTCCAGCCTTAAAGCCGCCGAAGCAACTCATCTCTCCGTTGGCCTGTCCATGAGGTTGCCCTACGCACTGTCTACAATGAAGTAATTTAGTGTGCATGGTACACTCCTAATGAAATTAACAAGACACTTGATAAATGTTGTCTAACAATGAAGACACAAACACAAGGTAAAACAGAGAACTCCACTATTTATTTTGGATTTTAAAATCAGGAATATAAACAATTACAGAGCTAATAAAAATGGTGAAATAAAGATACTTAGAGGTCTTATGGAGAAGGAAGACTACTGGTTTTGTGTACTATATTTATTAGGTGTTTAAAATAACAAATCACTCTGTACTTCTGCTTTGGAATTTAGTTTGGTTATGTTTGATAGAATACCAGTGCACTGAGAGGAGACATTGCTATGCATACTTATTTTGCCAACAGAGGATTAAATTTGTACTTCTAGTTCCTGTGATAAATAAACATACACTAACCGCAAATAATCCATAGTGTACATATGCTGTGCTCTGGAATTATCTGAACCAAAAGTGACACAAAATTTGTCACCTGAAGGAGAGGAGCCTACATTATCCACAGATGGGTCTGAAAAGTGAACTACAACTGAAACTGAGGGTCAGATGGAGTGAGGTAAAAGCTCCTTGCAGGTCACAATGACCTGTTCTACTGTGCAAGCCAGTCAGCAGTGAGTCACCCAGGGCACCACAGATCTTTACAAAACACAGCCTGTGCCAGAGCACCATCATTCCAGCTATGGAGCAAGGCTTTTCAAAATATGGGAGTGGCAGGGGGAGTGACCACGGGAGGGGGGGAGCCTGGCTTCGTCTTCAGGTTGCATTGAATACCACAAGCCTTCCACAGGGCTTGTGGGTGTGATGGGGCCTCCACATACAGATCCTTGTGAGCTATCTCCACACCACTGCACAGTGATACATTAACTTAAGTGTGAGTGAGAACCAGAAGCTTCAGTGTTTAGCACTGGGAAAAATGAAAGTCAGACTATGAAAATTCAGAGTTCATCCCAGGACTTCTGGATCACAAGTTACCTAATTATTAACATTTTGATATGTAGATGTATATTTTTCTTTACAAAAAAATAAATAAATAAAAGGAGCTTAGAACCACTCATATGAAATGGTGGTTTTAAAGTTTATGGCAAAGCTCCAAAAGCTGTGACTTCAAATCTCTTCTCAAATGCCTCACCTGGGCTGGAAACTGCCAACAGCAAGCGAGGCCTGGCAGAGGGGCACTAAGAAGTGCATTCACACACACACACACACACACACACACACACACCATGGGCCACTTTGGACTGTGCTGGAGAAGCCCCCAAAACTCACACCAAGAAACAATGATCTAAGAAAAAACATTCAGAAGAGTGTGCTATATATAGCCTTACAAGACCAAAGCTAATAATAACAAAAATTGTTTATTTGGACATTTAAAATATGGCAGTTTAAAAAGGTTGAAATTAAATATTCATCGGCACCTTTCTGTATGACCATGCTGGAGAAGAGAGAAGTTAAATGCAGTGTTTGGACCGGAATCTCTCCCTGGCACAGGATGAGCAGTCTCCCACTCTATGTCTGATGCTCTTCTTCCAGATTCTATGTTTTCATTATGGTTGGAGATGCAGCTTGGAAACAGGTGAGCTGTAAGTGCATACTGCTCTTGAACTTATTGAGCAGCTCTTCCAGTAACCTGAAGGGAGGAGAGAATTTTACATTCTGATATTAAAGGTCTGTGCTAGCAAGTTGTGTGTCAACATGATATAAACTAGTCATCAGAGAAGAGGGAGCCTCGGTTGAAAAAATGCTCTCATAAGTAGGTAAGCTTCTAGAGCATTTTCTTAATTAATGATTAATGGAGGAGGGCTCAGCCTTTTGTAGATGGTGCCATCCCTTGGCTGGTGGCCTTAGGTTATATAAGAAAGCAGAACGAGCAAACAATGTTGAGCAAGCCAGTGAGCAGCACTGCTGCATGGCCTCTGCATCAGCTCCTGCCTCCAGGTTCCTGCTTTGAGTTCTTGCCCTGATTTCAATGATGATCAGTGATGTAAAAGCATAAGACAAACAAACCCTTTTCTCCCAAGTTGCTCAAAGTCATGGTGTTTCATCAATGATAGTAACTCTAACTAAGATCAGGTGGTTGTCCTTGTTTGCTTTCCTGTTGCTGCGATACAAAACCATGACCAAAAGCAACCTGAAGAGATTTACTTGGGTTACAGGTTATAGACCCATGAGGAACCCAAGGCAGACAGCCAGGGCAGGAGCTTGGAGCAGAAATCACAGAGCATCAGGCTCATAGCAAGTCACCTTTCTTACACCTTTCTTTCCTGCTGCCTGCCTAGGTATGGTGCAGTGCACAGTGAACTGGCTCTCCTTATATCAATTAGCACTCAAGAAAACATCCCTCTGACATGCAACAGGCCATAGTGATGGAGGCAATTACTCCACAGAGGTTCCCTTTCCCCAGGATATCAATTTGACAGTCAAGATTAGCCATCACAATAGCTTAGCAACTCAGTAAATATTCAGGGAGCTGGTGGCCCACGTCTGACTGCCATGCTGTGTTTATTTATCTTCCTTCTCTTTACACTCCTTCTCTAGAGTCTGTCCTAGAACAGAATAACACTCAGATCTACTCTTTTAACATAATTCAGACAGTCAAGAAAAACTAAAATTCTTTTTGTTTTCTAGTTCTATGACTTCTGGCAAGCACACACAGTAGAAATAGTCCCAGAAGACAGCATTATCTCTCGCCTTCCTCATTAGGTTGTTCATTTTATTTTATTATTATTACTAGTGTGTGTGTGTATGTGTGTGGGGTGGTGCTGGCTTGCATGCCACAGTATACATGTGGAGGTCTTGGTTTGCAGCCCAGGTTGCTCTAGAACTTTAACTAGACATCTGTATTTATTATATTTTGAGTGAAAGAGAATGTGTGCATGATATATGGAAGGGATGGGCACATGGACACACATGCAGGTCGGAGGACAGCTTGGGGAGCTGATTCTTTCCTGTCTTCATACGGGTTCTGGGGACAGAGTCATGCTCCTGAGTATTGGCACTACAGGCACACCAGAACTGAAACAGAGCAGCATGGCAGCTCAAACAGTTGATTATTGGTTGTTTTTCATGCTGAAATGCCTTTTGAAACATGTTACATGTATTAAGAATAGTGGTGACTATTTCTGCTTTTTATCTTTTATTTCAAGAAAATGAAAAGGGCTCAGAATGACTTCCAAGGCAAAAACAAAGCAGGGAAGGAAGCAGGGCACTCTATTGCAGAGCACTCTTCTGCTGCTTGCCTGACTGTGAGACACACAGGGTCTGCACTGGGGTCGCACAGCAGGGAAGCTGGTCTGCTCACCTTTCTCCAAGCCTAGTCACTCTTGATGCCCACAGTTGGTCCAGGTACCTTCTCTATACAGTACTTCGCTGGGCTTGGCCACAGAATCTAGCACTATGAGTCTTCCCTAACCAAAGGCAGGTAGACTTTAACTGGGAATGGTAACAGAGAAAGAGATACAGGGTCTCCACTGCCTAAGCTGAAGTTAGACTGGCATTTCTGAAAGATCCCTGGCCTAGACTTCCCCTCAGGCCACAATTTCCTGTTATCTGAAGAGTAAAGTTTAAATGCAGGCTGAGCTCATTAATGTGGTAATGACATAGCTGTTCTGTGCCTTGTATGTAACTAGTCTAATTCTCCATGCTTTACAGAAGCCAAAGTGTGTCTAAGCCAGTGGGCAGAAGTGGGGGTGGTAGGAATGGGGATGGTTGCTCCTGCTCTCTTGTCACTACAAAAGCCAGTGCTGCAGCTGAGTAAGGAAGACAATGCCTTTCTTATATCCTCTGTGTCTGTCACTTAAAACTATAAAATCCACCAGTTTTTAAGTCAGACCTACAAGAGAGAATTTATTCTGTCACTTGACAGTAAGTGACAGGGGGCCCAGCACACTGCATGCCAAGGGCAGCCTTCTATGAGCCACTCTCAGTACTTTCAGTGGGTCTCTGACTGTTAGAGCTTCTTCAGCTCGGCCACTGGGCTGAGGAGAACACCCAGAACTTACTTTTTGTCCGCGCCACTTGCAAGCTGAGGCAGGGCCTCCAGGGCCTGTTTAAAACTAGACCTGAAACACAAAAGCACATGAGCTCACAGTCTGCATTCTGAGCAGAACTCACAGGGGTCACTGTAGACATTCCTAAGCACATTTTAAATGTAAAGACACTAACAAAGGCCAGTGACGTAAGTGGAGATGCATGAGAAAAAGTAAAAGTGAAAAACAACAGAAAAAGTAGAAGCAAGGCTAAGAGAGCAGAGTGGCAGGGTTTCCTGAGGGCACACCAGTGACTGACCCAGATGCGGTGAATGCTGCTCAGGAAAGGGGGGGGCTGCTGGGATTATGCACACAGGGGTGTGGGGGGTGGAAGGGACGAAGGGGAGGCAAAGAGCTTTCTTTTTAAAACAAAGCTATAGGTAAAGCAACTGTGCAAACGGGGGGAGAGTAAGCAGCGATGGATGGTGTGCAGACCAGGACTCAGGACAGTCAAAGCATCAACAAGGACAAGACCAAGTTACGCCAGTCTCTGCAGAGCGGACAGGATCTAGTTCTCATCAGAATTAATGTGGACAGGAAAGAAAGCTATCTACATATAATTTTTAACAAGATCTTTATATGAGAAAGGTAAAATAGATGAATTGAAAAACGACAGAGCATCAGGTTCATAGCAAGTCACCTTTCTTACACCTTTCTTTCCTGCTGCTATGTTCAGTTTTTTCCAAGTAGAAAGTACCAGAAGAGTTACTGAGTGGAATAAGGATCACAGTGGAGAACTTATTTGATAACAACAACTGTTCCTACGAACAGTTTTGAACTTTTCATGCCCTCTATTGTTCTAGTGGACTTGAAGAAATAACTGTAATCACTACTGATCAAGGCGGGGGTGGTCTCCTATCTTGCATTAAAATGATACTCTTCAGTTGATCAGGACGTGAATGTCTGAACAATGTTTCTTAAACTAAGGGCATGTTAAAAGAATGAAAAGTGCCCACAGAGTCACAAAAATGCCCCTGGGAATCCTCCATCCTTTCTAGCTGAGGTAGAGTGTGGGAGGGGACAGTGTGTGTTGGCATATGCGGTTGCCTTCTCTCGGTCAGTAGGGTCCCCTCTTTCCTGAGGGGCAGAAGTCCCTTCTACTGTGTCTGCCACACCTCATTCACCATAGGCCTGGATTAATTGACACAAACACACTGCACCATTGTTTTTTGCTGTGAGAACAAAATACTGGTGATGAAGATGAAGGCCATTCTACTCTGTGTGGAACATGAAGGTGACCAGACACATGCTGTTGATCTTAC
Organism: Rhynchomys soricoides; assembly: GCA_019843965.1. Taxonomy (NCBI): domain Eukaryota; kingdom Metazoa; phylum Chordata; class Mammalia; order Rodentia; family Muridae; genus Rhynchomys; species Rhynchomys soricoides. Next base: position 2,241,002 of record JADRCH010000156.1, on the reverse strand, counting down.
AATTCTGTCTAGAAGTTCACAGGTTAAGTTTCTCTAACCTGAAATTCAATGTGTTCTGAGATTTGAAATGTTTAGAGCACCAACAAAATGGGAAGGTTCCATACCAAGTACTTATTTTTTCATGTTTATTTTATGCCCTTGGGTATTTTGACTGCATGTACATCCGTGTACCACATGCATGACTGACGGGTGGAGAGAGTAGGAGAGTTGGGTCCTCTGGGATTGTGAGACACCAAGTAAGTACTGGGCCTCAAACCCAGGCCCTCTGGCAGATCTGCCAGTAATCTTAACTACTGAGCCACCCCCAGGCTCTCAAATGATTAATAAATTATTAAATTACCCTTGGTCATGTGTATAGGTGTAATGAAACATAAATACGTTCCTTGTTTAGAAGAGTCCCATATTCAGGATAACTCTTTCCATCACACACACACACACACACACACACACACACACACACACTCTTACTTTTGTTGCCAAGTATTTTGATACAGGTTATTCAATCTGTATTTTCTTGCTTTTATAAACAAGGAACCTAGTTTGCAAAAGGTTAAGTTTAAGGGGATAAACAGACACTCATATTAAGCAATATGGACTGGGTACTTTCTATTGTCTATATCATTTTCCTAAAAAAAAAAGAGTGTTTGGGAAAATGTGTTTTTAAACAACAATCATAAGAATCATCTAGAAATGGCCTGTGGTATACCATGGCAAGTAGGAGGAATCTCATTTTATTCGTTAAGAAAATAATGAAAGTTTTCAGTTGTGATGGTGACTGTAAGGGAGACGGTGCGGTCATGTTATCAAACACTGGAGATGAAATGAGCGGTCTCCTGCAGGGTCCCTGTGCTCATGGTACAGCTCAGACTTCCTGGGCAGTGCTGTGAGGGTGGCAAACAGCTCTGCATGCAGGCAGCTCTGTGCATTTGACCTACTGATGTCTCAATAGTAGGAAATCCCGACTTTCATTCAAAACAGCTAAAAGTTACCATCAACTTTCCACTACAAAACTTTATAAAGAAACCACAGGCTTCCTCTTACTCTGATATTTACTACACTTAAACTGTCCTTCAAATCTGATAAAGATTTAATTTCCTTAGCTCCTTTTTTTAAAAAAATAAAATAAAAGGACTATGCCATACTTGGCCATATTATTTATGAGACAAAGGTTTGTAAGTAATGAATGAAACAAATTACATTTATAATGTGCCCTTGGGAATCACTGTCTTACTGTAGGCTTGAGCGTTTTAGTCAATAAGTCTGATGAGATATTAACTCTATCTCAACACAGATTTATGAGCATTCTCTTTGTAAGCTTTCTGACGGAGGACACAATACACAAGTAAGGCGATTCTGATCACAAGGAAGAACTGCACAGGAACACTTGGCATCTTACCTGCTTTCCGGAGTCAGGTAAATGGCTACAGTGTCCCTCAGAGCACAGATTTCAAGTCTGGCCTAATGATGAGAAAAAGCAAGAGTGACAAGTGTCAGGAAGCAAATGACAGCAAGACCTAAGGAGGGTCCCACATGTTTCCTGCAGGCAGGCTGGCCACAACAATAATAGGCTTTTAGAATGGTCCTAAAATACCAGTGTTTCCTTTAACCCTGCTGTCAAATATGACTGCGTGGGCAGAGGCTGGCCATACAGCCATGTGAATTCCTACCTGACTAGTGCTTGCCTGTTAGTTTGGTAGTGAGAAGGATGGACCTGAAACATAAGCCTGAGTGGCTGGATTTGTTTCCTGATACCTACTACCCCCTTTTAGATACACTGTCTCCTCTCCAAGCTCTATGAAGTCAGTCCAATCTCTGCTAAATCTATGAATACGCTTAAAAAGGCAAAGAAAATTGTCAAGCCAATCCTAAGATTCACATGGAAATGCAAAGCTCCCAAGGAAGTTAAAATGATGTTGGAAAACAATGCATTTCGAAGCCTCACATATTCTAACTGCAAACACGCTCACATTGGGGGGGGGGGGGGGGGACGGGACGGACCAGACATGGACAGGCACGGAGCTCAATGATGCAGAATGAGAACCAACTGATCTCAACAAGGGCTACAAACCATTCAGTGGGGAAAGCACCCACTTGATGAACAGAAGCAGCACAACTGGATCCACAGACGGAAAGATGGAGCTCACACACCTCCCTTAATATAACTAAAAATAAATGTAAAAGAATCCTAGCTTGATACCTGACTTGGTGGCCAAAACTGTTTTATTCCCAGGACACATAAAAACCAAATCAAATCAAGTCCAGGCAGCACAGCATGTGAGAAAAACACACACACACAGAGCTGGTGACCACCATGACTGCCATGCCACCACAGACCTGCCCTCCCCAATGCAGGGCAAGCCAGTTGCAGACACCAGCCAGCAGGAGGATATCACCCAGGGGTCCACCAGCTGCATGGCCAGCCTGTAGCAGAAGCCACATAATGTGTGAGTATGTGGTGGTCAGATGGGAGAGAAAGAGAACTGGAGCAGCTTGAGCATCATGAAGAGAGGTGGAGCTGGAGACTCAGGGTGAAGAGGAGGAGCCTGTTGTGAGTGGCCAGTCCTGCCACCTGGGGCCACAGTGAGTGAGGTCCCAGACTGAGCTGCTGCTGAGGGCCATGTCTGGGTCCATGGCTACAAAGCCACTGGGGTTGGTGTCAGTGTCTGTGGCTCATATTACCCCTAGAGAACATGGTCCTGGCTGGGAAAGCCACTGGGAGCACACAGAATTGGCCTTGCTCTTCACTGGCTGCAGTGCTCTGGAGACCTGTCTCCCACCCTACCCCCCATCAGCAACAGCACTGGGAGAGTAGGCCCTGTATCTCCAGCATCTCAGACAGTACAGTGGCACTGGCCCTGTTCCAGCAGGCTCTGTAAGCCAGCACCAAGAGCGAAAGAGAGGGATAGCTGGCCCCATCACTTGACTGCTGTGAGGTGGTGTGGGTGCAGGGGTGACACCCTTCCACCTCATCACTTGTGGCAGTCAGGAGAACTGGGCATGAGAGATGGATACCTAGCTCTGCCTCCTCACTGGCTATAGCACTCTGGAGAGCTGTCCCTGCACCTAGCCTGGGCAACACAGTGAAGCTGGCCCTGATGGTGATGACAAAGGGTGAGCCAGCCTTGAGGTTGTGAGAGTGGGAGAGCTGGCCCAGTCCCTCTGAGGCTACAGCACTTTAGAGTGGGCCCCACACCTTGACTGGGCAGCACAGTGGAGCTGGCTCTGGAGGCTTGGGTGCAGGTGAGCTGGCTGAGAGGGCATGAGAACAGGAGAGCTGACCCTGCCTCCTGCCCATGGTAGCACTGGGTTGCCTAGCAGGAGCAGCACTGGGGAGCTTGCCCTGGGAGTGCAGATAAGGGAGAGCCACTGTGACATTCTACAACTTCCATGACAAGATGCAGTAACACACCATCAGGAAAGTGAGACCACAGCTCAGACATGGCTGCACAGCCAGGATCATGGCTCACAGGGCAGTTTGTAACAAGTGCTGGTAGGACAAGGGGGTAACAAAAGGCCTTGCTAGTGACTGCCGGTTGTCAGCAGTGTCATTGCTCTGGAAGACAGTCTGGCACTCCTCTGAGGAGATAGGCATCATCACTCACTGAAGCCACACACAAACTTTTATTCTTTTTATCTTGAGACAGTCTTGATGAATTGCCAAGCTGGCTTTGAACTCACTGCCCATGGAAACTCTGAATTTGCCATCTTCCTGTCTCAGCCTTGAGGAGCAGGTGTGGTCTACCATGCCCAACAGCAGATCCATTCTTCAAGTTTCCTTGTCTCAGGGGTGTTGGTCTGAATGGAATCTGACCAAGTACACACATTCAAGGGATAAGCCAAGAATTTGGGCCTTGCACACAGGGCTGTAATGCTGCTCTCTGGGATACTTGTCTGTGTTTGAGGCAGTTCCGAAATCTAACTATAAAGACTGTATTAAAGTGGGATAACCTTCAGGTTAAAAATCCAGGAAAAGTGGGGAATTTACTAAAATACCACTTTTTCTAAGTCTACTCCCTCAATGCCAGTTTTTTGGTGTCATTTGGTATTTATTTAAATATAGATGTTAAGTTTGCAAGTGTTAATGGTAGCAAGCAGGCCTGAAAGAGCTTCCTCAGCTATCAGCTGAAGAACTGTCACTGTGTTTTGTTGGTGTGTGTCTGCACACACACGTGTATTACTGAGGAGTGAACCTCCAGGGTTCCATAAAAGCCAAGCACACCCTAGACCACTAAGCTATAGCCCCATCCCACCACTGCTTTTAAATGCATACTAAATGTTTCAATACACAGATAACTTACAAGTAGGAGGCCACTGTCCCCTCTACATCTGCACCTGTGTCATAATAGTTACCTCACCAAAGAGGAGGAGACAACTATTTATACCTTTGAATTACACATCATAGAATTCTTTGGAAACACATGGAAGAACTATATGTGTCTGTGTTAAATAGTTTTATAAAACTCTTTAAGGTCTTATTCTGTTTTAATGTCTGAAACAGAACTTCTGGGAACTTCAGACAATACACTCTGTGTGTGTGTGTATGTGTACTTGTGCAATTAGCACAGTCATGGAAAACGCCTGCTGTGCCTATAAAGCTGGTAGCCAACATACAGTTTCCTATTAAATGTCTTCATGACGTTAGATGATTTTTGGTACCTGCAGTGCTCCATTTCTGCTGAAGGATGAGACACACTGCATCAGCCGGCTAAGCTCTTCAGAGACTGCCTCTACCACTCTGGCCAGGACCCGTGGCACCAGATCTTTGGAAATAGTGAACACCTGATAGAGGTTTAGAACAAAAAGAGACGGTGCATTATATATACTTTACCTGGCTTGTGTTTATCAATAACAAAGTAATAAACAAAACAAGTCTCTTAAGTTATCTAAGCTATAATTTTAAAATACCAAAGTTATGAATGAAAGATACACACTTATAAATTTTTGTTTTTAAGATTTATTTTATTGTGTATTTGTGTTTTTGCCTACACATATATATGTGTGCCAGATATAGCCTGGTGCCTGTGGGAATCACAAGACAGCATCAGATCCTCTGGATTCGGTGTGGTTATGAGCCAGCATGTGATACTGGGGACCAAACCTATGTCTTCTGCAAAAGCAGCAAATGCTCTTACCTATTGAGCCATCTCTCCAGTCCCCAGATGTATACTTTAGTTTTATTTACTGATTAATGACAACAACTTCTTTTTTTAAAAGGCATTGCAGATGTTGACTAAAAATTGTTTTGAAACTTTTGTCTTTGTAATACGTCTCCTTTATATGAAACAAAATTTTAAAAACTGTGTGGGGGAACCCTCTGGGTAAGTATTTGCCACAATTAAAGAATGATAAGTGAACGAAGGTATTGTATTGGTTTAGTGGTGTGCACCTGCTATCTTGTCTACTCAAACAGGTGAGCAGAAGAGTGCGTCAACCCAGGAGTTTGAGTCCAGCTTGGGTATCACAGTGAGAAACTCTGTCATACAAACACGTAAGAGTTTCACTATTCTGTACTGGATAAACATTCCAGTTTTACTGTGTGTTATAAATACATTATTTCTTTTTATTTGACAAACAACAGCATTGTTAAATTTTATTTCATTTGTGTGTTCCTCTCTCTCTCTGTATGTGTGTATGCACACATGTACATATACCTGTGCATGTATGTGGAGGTCAGGGGACAACTTTTGGGAATTGGTTTTCTCTTCTACTACATGGGTTTTGGGGATCAAACTCAGTTTGTCAAGCTTGGCAACAAGTGCTTTATCTGCTGAGCTATCCCGGTGGCCCTATTTCAAATATGACAAGGTTGTACCTGAAGGTTTAGTAAAATATTTTACCCTGCTAATTCACAAATTAAAGAATGTTTTCTTTTCAGCTTTGCCTGTTCCCACTTTGAGGTGCTAGTGTTAATTAAACATTTGTGTCAACTCAAACAATTTGAGTATTCAACAAATATTTTGGCAGTTTAAGATTTTATCACAAACGGCAGTCCTAGTGAAATCTACTTTGGGCTAAAGTAAAAGGGGACTTGAGAGTCTGATACTTAAATAATATCATAGCTGTTGATAATGGCTAATAGCCAATCTTCTGGATGGGACCAGAGTCACTCTTAAAATCCTGATATATCTGCAGTTCCTCTGCTCTCTGCATACAAGATGTTCCTGCCCACCAATGATTTCACTTATGCTCTAATCTCTAAAGAAACTAACACAAGAATTATCTCATTATTTTCAAATAAAATTAGGGATCTATGAAACCAACTCCTGCTAGAGTTAAGTCACATAAAATCTTTCTAGAGAGGAGCTTACAAGTTCCTTTGCTAAAACATGGAAATGTAAGGAGGCGACATGACCTGTTTTCTCTGCTGTCACGGCTCTTTGCTTTCTGCTGACCTTATCCATATTTGTCCAGATACCATGATGGTCTCCAAACTTTCTAGACAGGAAGGCTACACTAGCAACTGCCTGGATGCTAGAGCTAAACGGAGGAGGCACCTGAGCAACAGTGGTAACCCTTCTGGCCTTGCTTTACTTTATGGATTCCCATTCTTCTATGAGCCACCTTGTGACTGCTGGCCATGGAGCCCACAATACACCGTGAAATCACAGCATGGCCATGCAGGCAGCAATGGCTGCTGCGGCACCAAAGTTGGCAGCGTGCCTCAGAATGACTCCTGCTCCTAGGGTATCCGGGAAGGATGGAAGTATGAAACCTCAGATGATAACCATGAGGGAAGGTATGTGAACCATAGGCAGTAACATCTACACACACCAAAGCAACACAATTAATTTACTGACTTCAGTGTTAAGGGTCACATAAGACATGTATAGTTCAGTAAAAGTCTCAGTTTTACATACACACACACACTCACTCACACCAACACACAAAGATGCATGCACACAGACACAAACTCAAGCAAATACACACAGAGACACGCATGCATACTAACACACATAGGCATACACATACATACATGCACACAGACACATGCAAAAAGACACACATACAGACATATATGCACACACACACAAAAGCTGAGCTCTATTTTACTTATATGCCCAAGACACATTTTGAAAAGGAAGAAGAGACCCCCTCTTGTGAATAATAATCCACTTTGCTTCCTTCCTCCCCCCTCAATCACCTACTTCCGTAGGAATGGTAATGATGGCTTACCTCTGCGTGCACAGCAATTATATTCACCAGTGCTTCTTTTAGATAGTTTCTGACTCCTGAAATTAAGATGGGGGAAGGGAAAGCACTCAATAAAATCCTCAGCCAGCCCTCTCCCCTGCAGCATCAGAATGCAACTGCCAAAGTGGTCTGAGGTGAAACTGAAAATAACACCATTACTGTCCATTTCCTTTAGAGATCAAAATGGTGAAAGAACTATTTCTAGAGATAAAAACCAAAACAGCTTAACCGAGAAATTTTCTTTCACCCCTTTTCATTCCTATGACTGTTCTGAATTTATTATCAATTGATCTCAAAAACAAAACTTTAAAATATTCTTATATTTCACATGTGTATCAGACAAAGTACAGAGGACCAAAGGAGAGCGCTGAAATCTGTAAGACTCATGTTAGACATCACAGCATTATACAGAATGACATTTTGATTCTAAGGAATCACTTTAGTTTTCTCTCTGTATATGCGCATGTACCTGCACATGTGTTTGTTTATGTGTAGCATGCATGTGCAGGTGCCTGCTGAGGCATCAGATCCACTGGAACTGGAGTTAAAGGCAGTTGTAAGCCAAATGGCATGGATGCTGGGGACCAAAACAGGGTTCACTGCAAGAGCAGTAAATGCTCTAAACTGCTGAGCCATGTCTCCAGCCCATGATTGGCTTTCAAAGTAGAAAACCTTAAGGTCTTGGAGATCACCCAGCGGATTAGAGTTCTCGCTATGCAAGCATAAAGACCATGCATGAAAAGCAAACACCTATGCAAAGTGCTGGTCAAGGCTGTTTGTGCCTTTAACACCAGTTTTATAGGAGGCAGCAGGTTGGGAGATGGAAAGGGAAACAGGAGGATCACTGGGGCTTCCTGGATGTCAGTGACAGATTCTGCCTCAAGGGGGTAAGGTAAACAGAGCAGGATACATAGGTGTGCACTCCACATGTGCCCATTCATGTACCCTAATACACACAAGAAAAGTTTATCACATAATTAATTAGATCTGATTCTATAAAACAAGTTAAAGACTGGACACAATAAAGATATCAGACTGAGGGTCCAGAATTAATGAGCACAGCTTGAGTTAACAGCAGCATCAGATTATGGGTGCGGAGCATCATCACAGCTTTTTGAGCCAACTACGTCCTAGTTGTGACCTCTGGTGAGAAGGCCTTCCCACATGTCAAGTGAGTATAGATTCTGTACCTCTTTTGCCAGACTGCAGTGAGGACTAATGGTGACCATGTGTGCAGATCCTACTGCTCACCATGCTCTTTATGAGGTCACCATTGCTCTGTATAAGAAAAACTCAAAAGCACAGTATTGCTTTCCTAAACTTCAAAATGACTGCCTTCCTTTGGAGTGGAATGCTCTCGACTGTCTTCTAGATTAACTACAAAGGTTGAAGGGTAGTATTCTCTCAGAATGTTACCCATAGCTTGGACAGGCAGAGACCATTAAACTACAATTCCCCTGCCCCTGGGTTGTTTTGAAGCAGAATCTTTTGCAGTCCAAGCTAGTCCTGAACTCACTATGCAGCCAAGGATGACTCTGAATTCATGATCCCTCTGAGTCCCCTTTCTGAGTGCCAGGATTATAGGTGTAACTCCAAGGGTAGGAAGCAGGGCTGAAAAGGGACCTAAGAAAGTGAAATATACAAACTTGCAGAACAGAGCAGCTTCTCCAGTCAAAGAAAGGCCATGCCACTGATGTCACCTGCAGCAGCTGGGAATGTAGGGCTGGGCCTTGAGCATCACACCGGGTGTAAGAATGGGTCAAATGAATGCGTACCACTCAAAAGTGGTCACTGAGGGAGAGCAGCTCGTGCATGCTCATCTCTATACACCTAACATGCACAGTTACTAAACCCAAGCCCAGCACGAGAGCAGTGATGCTCTAAGGAGCCAGGGGTTAAAATTCAATGGCCTCTGTCATGTGAAACCAGGCTCTGTCAGTGTCCCGGCAGTGCAGCTGCCAGCCATGATGACTGCACATGTATGGGCAGTTTTAAAACTCTTTAATGCAAAGTGAGAGTGGAGCTCCAGCACTGACTACTAAGCCAAAGATTAAACTTCCACTCAGGCAAGGCAGGCACATGCCCACTGACCACATACTAGGAATGCAACCCCCCCTCTGACCCTGCTGGAAAAGCATCTGGCAAGAACATTACACCAAGCATCACCAACAAAGTACCCCACAGCAGAGACAGCCCTGGACTCCTCAACACAGTTCTAAAGACACAGCTGTGATAGCCAATAGGAAGAATGCCAGCAAGAAATACTTCATCCAAAAGAACATTTCTGAGAGAAACTCTGAAAAAACCAGGTTTCCCCTGTTAGCCTACTGCAGGATTTGCATGAATAGCAGAAGAAGCCTTAACCTCAGGAAAGAGAGTTTTACAGTTCTTGGAGTTCTATCTTTATGAATAGGAAAAAGCACAAATAAGTGTTTGTTCACAAAATAACAAATAAGTGCTACAGGGCTATGGGGCATGTCGGGAGAGACGGGAAGAAACAGCTCTTCTGCTTAAGCAGCGTGTCAGGCAGTGGAGGTAGAAGTGGCAGGCTGATGTCAGGCAGTGGAGGTAGAAGTGGCAGGCTGATGTCAGGCAGTGGAGGTAGAAGTGGCAGGCTGATGTCAGGCAGTGAAGGTAGAAGTGGCAGGCTGATGCTGACCAGCCCTGTAAAGGACAAGCAGCCTAAGTGCTAAGGCAACGTGTTGCTTTCCCAAAGCACTGCATCCAACACAATCACAAACCAAGCTGCTCAGGATGGGGCACGCCAGCAGTCCTAGAACCCTTGTACAAGGATTTTGAGTTCTAGGGCTACATAGTGACTCTTGTGCTTGCTTTTGGGACTCTTCTGCTGAGTACTGCCAAGTGAACTCACATATTCCATCCAAAGGAAGTGGCTGCAGATATTTACTCATCTGTTAACACAGAGTTCCTAAACTTCTCTCACGTGATAGACTACTAGGCACATATCTAGCATCGAGCCCTTTTAAGAAGAACATACTGATGATCTCAGAAAGAAGACCACACAGTTACTAAAAGTTTACTGCAGTTGGTTTGTGTTTACATACAAGATAGTTTTATGAAAGGGTTTTATGTGGCAAAGAAAACCAGTATAAAATAATCTGCAAGTGTGTTTAGTTGCTCTCTTCATATGGTAAAGCTCTCAATTGGTTAAACCCTAGTACTGAAGCCAAGGTAGAGAGAAGTTAAGGCAAAGTGCTAGCCTGGGTACCATGTTTGGAAATGGCCATTCTGCCTGACCCTTCATGTGGTGGCAAGCAGCTGGCAAATGTGCTTCCTGCCGAGTAGGGAAAGGATATGTACGCTTGGGCTTCCGTATATAGGGACTCCATGCCCATAGATTCAGCCAACAGCCAGCGTAGAATACTGAAAGCATCAACACAAACATATTTTTTCCTCCGCCATTCTTCCCTAAAGAAAGGCCCGAAACAGTTACCTGTGTTCGGCATCACAAGGAATCTAGCAGTGATTTACAGCTAATGGAGGAAGTGCAGAATCTGGGCAGCTCTGTGGCCTTTCATAGACTGGACTAAGCATCTGGGGCACTGACATCTGCACTGTGGACACTGTGGTAGAAGAAAAGAGGTCAAATCCCTAAGGCTGTGGGCAGACGAAGTTTAGGAGGGGACGGTGGGCCTCAGGAACAATGACTGTGCCTGCCATCTCTTCCGTCCACGAGAAGTGAGAAAGGAAAGGAAGGCAGAAGAAGCTGATCCCAGGGAAGCTGTAGAGATAAGAAATGTCTACAACAAAGGGTTGTGCTCCAGAGGTAGAAGGTAGGAGGGATTGCAGGATGGAATTTAAAAGTCCCTGGCTTTGGTGCCTGAGGGAAGAACGACCAGAATTTGATTTTTGGTGAGGAGGTTATATCTACAGGGTAGGTGACAGTGAGGGAGGAGCCACACCGTAGTCTACTCTGGTGGCAAATGTTGGCTTCTCTCGCCACATTTTATTCTATTTTAATATTATTAACATTGACAGTTGCTAATTTCTTTTTATGATCTGTGAGGTGACAAAGGGTACAACTACTGTACAAATTCTGGCTTGCCAATCACTAGCCACATGACCTCAGACAACTCAGTTTGCCTCTCAAGTCACTGCCAACCCTGAAAGGTTTGTTAACAATGCCATTAGAGATGTGCCGTTTATTCTCTCATTCTTCAACAGCACCCATCTGCCCTGTGTGAACACTATCAATGTGCTGTAAGAAGTACACAGAGCAGGCACAGCCTGCAGCCCCAAGAGAAAAGTCTCAAGAAGGCCATACATGCCAAGGGGATACAGCTTTAGATAAGAACAAACAGCTGCCTAACAGGCATACTGGGTATATAATGCACTAACTACAGCTGTATTTTCTGAAACTCCAGGTATACACATGCAAACTAATTCACTGTGAGTGCCATCCAGCTGAAGATGAGGTTCTTTTGAACAAGCAACTCAGGAACTGATTAACTGCTGAAAACTTGTTTTGAACTTATGGTGGCAAAAGGAAGCTTGACACGACATCAAATGTGGCTATGCTGGGGTCTTACATGGGCTTTGCCTCTGACAAAACTCCTGCTGTACAGGTTTACACCAAGCGTGAAGGTGGTGCTCTAGTGGAATTCGCCTGTCATATTTTGCTTTGCTTAAAAAGAATGGCAGAATATCACATATTAGCATGGCCTTGGGAGACTGCGATGTCTGGTTTGACCACTAGCTTTTTAGAGCTGAACCATCTACGTGCACTGCTAGGTGAATGGTGAATGAATCAGTAATTAGAGGAAAACTGAAGCACGTGTACAGTTTGCAAGAGCCACAAACAGCCTCCCCTTTCAGCAGGCTGTTTACTAGAAACATGCAAGCCTGTTATGAGGAGATGTCCTCTGGCAGGGCACCTTACTTTTGTCTTAGGACACAGTAAAGCAAGGACAGTCTTTTTGATATTAGGCAGCAGGATCTATTTAAAGATATAGTTAAAGTAGGACAGGATAATGTTGCTGAGGCTCAACTAATTTGCTTTCCACACAAGCTTTGCTCTTCTGGTGACAGCTTGTCTCAAACAGTCAGGACTGTTTTGCTCAGTGCCCACAATGTGCTAGACACTATGGCAATTCTCAGGTAGATAAGAACGCAGTGGGGACAGCCTGTGCATTAGAAAACCTGGGTTTTAGTTTGTACTTCAATGGCAGTAACCATGAACTGCTAAACGTACAGTGCAGACTGATTAGGAAAGGGCGGGGGGGGCAGTGAGGGTAATTAAGAGGAAAACTGACTTGCTGCTCGAAGTTGCAGGACGTCAGGTTATTATGATGTAGTCATGAGTGTTGTTTTTAAGAGCCCTACTTAGATAAACCCCCACAACTTTCCATGTTACTTAAGTGAGGGAATGAGAAACAGTTTCTGAGCATTCAGAATATTATCGACCTTCTCTGCTCTGAATATGAAATTAGAATGTGTCATGATATTTGACCAACAAAGTGCCCCCACCCACACAGTATGAACCCAGACGATCACTTAGCAATTAATCTAGAAGCCTAGTGTGGAAATTCCCCAAGGAGAACACAGAGTTCGCCTTTCCTCTGATCGAGGTCCTGTAGGCTGCTGCTAGCATGGTGGGCTTCCGGTTAGTGCGCCTGTGTGACCTGACTGTCCCACAGGAAAGCATTGTTTGTACACATCGAGTTAAAAAAGAAGCTTCTTTGTCATTCTGTCAGTTCCTTCTTTTTTGAGCAGGAAAGTCACAAAATGTGGGGGATAGGCACACTATTAATAAAAATACCCAGCGAGAGCCTGATGTTAGAGTACTCTGTAGCAGGCGCCATTTCAGGTCCTGAGGAAAACACAAAGACCTTCCCCACAGACCTTAGGGGGATATAAATAACACCCAGGTTTAATATAATAAATGGCCCCACGGTCTTACATATAAGAAGAAATGGCAAAGAAAACTATTCTTAAACAAGAAAATAGCTGCATGATATAAAACTAATCAGGCAAACAGTAAAGCCTAGGTTGGCAAAGGCAAGGCTGCTGTGCACGAGAATGGCACTATTGTGAGAAATGACCCTATCCCTTGTTGAATGGACACTGGTGCTTGTGTGTATCCATTTTAAAAGAACACTTCCTGGTAACAATGTTATAATGCTCCCCACCCCCCTAGTGTACTTCAACTGAAAAGTGTTTAAAGGGTGGCTGGAAACAAGGTAGTTCGTTTAAGCTTTGAGTTCTCAAAGTCTGGGAAAATGCTCAAGGTGTTACTCAGACAGATTTGATTCTTTTCATTAATAGTATGAACAACCTGCTGAGGATGCACCCACAGGAAAGAATTTATTTAAAACGATCAGCCTTTCTTCTTACTTTTTTTTTTTTTGAAATTTTAAAAATTAACTGTCTGCTGAAAAGAAATAAACATGGAAGTATGGATTCATTTAATAACAGCTAAATGTTCAATGAATGTTGTCTTCACCACTTTCCCCTGAGAATGACACCTGACAATCTGGTATATTCTTTCAGATTTTTGCCTAGGACTATATTTTTTTAAAAAAGAGATTACACTACAATTCTCTTCTTAAAATTTAATTATATCACATTCTTTAAGAAATAAAGATTAAAAAAAGCAAAAGAAACCAAACTAACCTACTTTCCAGAGCAGAGCTGGGTCTTTAGCAATGTTAGGTGGAATACATAGCTTCCCATGCAATCCTGTTCCTATGCAGGAGAGATTCCTTTCCAGGCAAGTACAGCTCCCCCCCACCCCCCCACCCCACACACTAGAAAGGTACATATGGTTCATACACTGATAGCCCTAGCAACACACCTTATGCCCAGAGGGCATGGTCTATAGTAGGGCCACAGTTGGAGATGCACATTCTGTTGGTTTAGTGGAATATGCTCACCACTACACAGTGATGTGGACAGTCTTTACACTTGAAACTTCACTGATGCCTCTCTCATTCATGTTTCCTTCTCCATTAACCTTGAAGCTGCTAGCTTTCTTTCCCCACACCACCCACCGTCTGCCCTTTCCAGAATGTTATAGATTTGGGATCATATAGTGCATATGTAGCTGTACTTTGTAGATCAGCTGGCCCCGAACTTGCAGTAATCATCTTTCTCAGCATCTTGTGCTGGGATTATAGTTATGTGTCACCTGGCTCATGTATTTTAATAGGATAATCCAGAGTTGGAACTGCTGAGTTTAAAGGTTTTCGGTCTCGGTAGATTCTGCCAAGCTGCCATCCAAAAGGCCACAGGAAACAGAGGTCTTGGTTCTCCATACATCTTAAATATGGGTTATCTGGTGCTACAATATTTCCCAACTCAATGGTTCATTGAAAACTCTTAAACAGCAATTTGATAAAACTTTTCATTGAAAAAAAAATCAAGTAGAATTTTTAGCAAAATTTAAAGGTAAAAGAAGATAAGGCAAAGGCAAGCAAACCTTTCACTCCTCTGCCTGTCTGAGTCTCAAAAGGAGTTATAGAAGCATGCTGCACCATGTGAACCATACCAAGGGTGCTGATCTTCCTTCCCATGAAACACTTCCTGGCACAACTGACATTACTTCTCTGCAGACAAACTCACTCAAGGTTCTCTGTTAGTGTTGTTTTGAAACCCGGCACTCCCCGGTAGGTAATACTTGAAGAAATCGAATTGGAAAGTCTGGAGACAACCTACTTCGTACACCACATTTCCTGTTTTTAACCCCTGTGCCCTAAATCAGTTAGCACTCCTAGTCTACTGACAAAAATAGATTGAAAAATACTATAAATACCCCACAGTGTACTTTTTAAAATCGTCAAACTGAAACATTACATGAAAGAAGCCTGGGGTGTATTTTTTTTTTTCAAGTAAATTATCTATTCACCTATACTTTGAAGACACATAAAGATTACTGCCTGTTCTTTAAAAAAAAAAAAAAAAAAAGTAGTCAGAAGCTTTATCAATATTGGCATAACAGACATAGGAGCCTAAATATCATATAATACAATTAGCCTTTGTTGGAATGGAGAAAGCAAGTTTCTGTTGGAAGTATGGATCTTCCTGTTTTAGTGTACATTCCCATACTGACTTATTTAAAGGTGTTTAAATGTGTACTCAAGGGAAGGTGGCCCTACTGTGAGTGTGTGAATAACTTCTGCCTCTATAATGTTGTTTTCTATACCAGCATTTTTTCTTGTATCAAAATGTGGTCCTACTGATCATATGGTGGATTTCATAGGTTTACCCTTTAGAAAACAAAGTAATATCCGCAATGAAAATGCTAATGAGTCCATGCTTTACTTTTATATACATATAAATAAAATTCAGTGGAGCTTAATATCAACAAACTGCCTTATTATTAAAAGCTGTTAGACAAATAGCTTTCAAGACTAAGAAACAGGCAAGGGGAGCACAAGCCCCCAACCTCTTCTCAGAAGTTTACTTGATGTGTTCAAGGGACCATGAATCAGACCATTAATAGAGCTTGTTACAGGATACTCTGTAAAATTAGCACACAAGTCATCCAATCCTTCATAAACCTAATATCCTGAATTTCAGACTTAAAAGGAGACAGAATTAACATGAACTGACAAATTAAAACTCCCTTGTTTCAACTAACTACACACACACACACACACCTAAACTTATCCCCTCACCAAGCCTTTCATTAGAAAGCAGTCTCAATTGGAAAAGCGAAAGTAACAACAAAATAAGATTCAGTCACTACATGCAAATGGGTGTTTTTATTCACACTGAGAACTCCCACTCTGGACATAATATTGCATACATGAGAAGTACTCAATTTTCAAAATCTCAAGGAGACCAGTTTAAAGACAGGATTTTTCAGTAAAATTGAAACCTGATGCTTGGGATGGAAGCACTGCTGGGAAGCAGGATATCGAGCTTTCTGTCACCTCTGTGAGGAGCATGTCCATGGCCTGGCACCTTCATGCAGAAGGTACAGAGCTGCTCTTGGGCTCATGACAGCAGGGAGTAGTAGCGAGGCTGCCCCAGCCCTGGAGTAAATTGTGGGGCAGAGAAAGAAGTAGGTGCGACCCTCATCCTCAACATCTAGCTCCACGTACTAACTAACCTTTAATAAGAAGGAGTAGTCCATTGTTGTAATTTTAGTCATTAAATCAAAGGAGCAATCTGGAAATTAAAAAGTTTTAGTCATGTAACAACTGGAAGTCAATAGCTATAGGTTACTCAAGTCCCATTTCCATAGTAAGAAATCCAGGTAGAAGTGTCTGTCCTATGTTTCTGCACAAGCCATTCATCTGATGAGAGTATTAAAACCACAAAGTGCTGGTTCTACACTCTGTTGAATCCAATGGCAGAAGAAAGGCTGAGTAGAAAGGGCAGGACAGTGGATTTGAGGGTGTGCCTCCGCTCCCCAGGAGCTGTCTACCTGCCTGGGTCTCTATTTGTAGAGCTGTTATCACAGCTCTCAGAGATGGTTCTGAGGACAAGGTACACAGCCCAAGGGGAGCAGGAGATTTTTCAAGATAGAGGAAGGCTCAGCTTCTCATTCACACATGGGATTTTGTTTCTGACTCTTTACAATGCAATCTTCCTTCACACATGTGAATTCAAATGGTTTTCACTCCAGCCCCTGAGCTGCTCTCTGTCTTCACAAGAAGCTTGCTTTTCAGGTACTTTGTTAAATATATCCGGAGTGTCCTGCAACAGTTCAATGCAGATTTTTAATGCCAAAGAAAAGCAATGCCTTCACTCTCCCTGATAGCTTTGTCAAAGGAAAGACTTGCTCATGGCTCCCCACGGTGATCAAAACATCATATTCACTGTTAGGAGGTACAAACTAAAAATCTATAGGATTGTTCAAATCAAAGGTAGACAAATTTTAACCCTCTCAATACAAGTATATCTACACCTACAGCTATAACATGATCTAAATATAAAACACCTATTTTTATAAAAACATGTATCACATGTTATGTCTAGCACTGCTAACGGGGCCTCGTCATTGTGGTGGCTGTGGTCTAGATTCAGAAAGCTCCACTAAAACATAAACTTCCATGGTCAAAGGAAGCACAGCAGAGCCCTCTCCCTGGAGGCAACAGGAGTTTAGTCAACAGCGATACAATGGGTGGTTTCATACTTACACAATATGAGAAGTGTGCTGGAGTTAGTATTTAAATAATCTGAAGGTCTAGTTCTAAGACCACTTTATTTTGCTGCCTAGATTAAGTGGCTTTCATAACTGAGAAATGATCGCACTAAGAAATAAATGCAGGTGTATTGGACAAGAGATACCTTTACCTCTCACTAAAAACTATCCCCGTCGAAATCTTTCAAAGGAGTTTCTTCTTCTGTCTTAAAATAAAGTATAACTACTACATAATGAACTATGTAATCCCTTTGTATACCATTTGATTCTTCACATGTTCACATGCATACAAACACATAGTTCCATATGCACTGGCAGGATACGTATGGGAAATAGGGTTTCCAGTAGACTGTAACAGCCCTTGCCTATTTACAAGGGCAAAAGTTTTCTGATACCTGTCTCTGTGAACATACACATTCACACATATGAGTACATATGCACATGCTAATCTATAGTGGGTGGTCACTGCATACCCACATGCTGATCTGTAGGGCATAGTCACGGCACATACACAGGCTGATCTGTAGTGGTAGTCACTGCACACACACACACTAACCTCTAGTGTGTGGTCACTGCTTACATGAATGCTGGGCTATTGTGTATGGTCTCTGCACACACACACACACACACACACACTCTCTCTCTCACTCTGATCTGTAGTGGGTGGCCACTGCATATGCATCCTGGCCTATGGTGCATGGTCACTGCACATACTATTCTGTTGTATGTGTAGCCAGTTGTCTAGTAAGTGGACAGCAGGGCTACAGTCCCACCTGAAGCACATCCTTGTTCAGCAGTTAACTTTCAGGACTGTTCCCTGTGGGTTCTCATACATATAAGCAGCACTACCTTTAATGAAAACAAAACAGGAATTGACAGACCTTTTTTGTAGACCCATTTCCCAGCAAATATAAAAAAAAACAGGCCGCAGCACCAAGCAACAAAGAGGACACATACAAGCCCAGGAATGCAAATCAGTTTTCTTTACCCAGCAACAGAGCACGAGATGTTACATTTCTATCTCCATCATATTTTAAGTCCATGAAGACAGTTTCTGTAATTTTATAAAACCTATTATTAAAGCTCTTTAACACACAAACTTGCTAACGTAATCTGAATTCTAAAGAAAATTCCTAAAAGTCCTTGTCACCATAATCACAGGTTGTCACAGCATTTGTAACCAAAAAGTGACAGCAATTACAAAAAGCAAGAATGGGTTTTCAAGTATATCATATTTATGAATTTACTGTGGTTGCCACTCAAACATTCTGACTATTAGTGCTCAGTATTATCAGAAAATTGAAGATCATTAATAGATTTTTTAAAAAGGCATATCCTGAGTACCCTGTACAATACAGGTTTTACTAACATTCTTTAACTAGCTCTGATAGACACAAAATGCTTCAATTTGTTCCAAATACTTAAAACATAGCTACTGGCTGAGGTTTTTATTTCAAGTGTCTTCTCTCTCTCTCCCCCCCTCCCCCCATACAATTTAGTATTCAGGCAAACTGTAAAAAGCATTTTATGCATTTGTTTACTTTGGTGTGCTTTCTCCCTCTGCCACTTGGGCCTGGGGGACTGAACTCAGGTTGTCAGGCTAAGCCATCTTCCTGCCCCACAGGCACACTAATTAATTAGCTTGCTGATAATGGTATTTTTTGAGAAGCCAAGAAAGGGAAATTCCAGGTTTGTCAAACACATTTCACCTACGAAAGGAGTGGTGTCTAAGGTCTTCCTGTCACCCAAGACCTTTAACTTTCTCCTTTATGGATTCTTAGAAAATGCTTAAGATCTTATTTTCAAAGGTATAGAAGTCAGCACCTTAGTGTTTGGAATAAATGTTAGTCACAATGGCCAACTACTATGCTGTGCTGGTGGGTGGCTTTTGCTGCTTAGTCTGGAGCAAACAGAAGCCCCCAGTGTATTGGAGATGCTGGTACCATGGGATGATCAAGAACAGCAGTGCAGTGAGTGGATCAACCTGAGCTTAGAGTGCTACAGAGCACAGAGTCAGAGAAGTGACTCTAGCCCTTTGGCGAAGCCCAGAATATCATGTGTATCACAGCCATTGAAACAAGAAGCTGTAACAGTGAAGTTGCCTTGGAGACTCCAAGATGTTAGAGATGCCAGAGCCTTGGGATATCTGCTGAGGAAAGCTGCTAATAGAGAGTGGCACCAGCCCAGGAGAAAGAACTTTGTTGCAGTGAACAAAGATGAAAGAGGAGTGAAGATCTGAAGATTGCTTTGACATTAGACATGGAGAGGCAGGTTAGAGTCTGCCCAGCTGGGTTCCTGTCTTGCTTTACAGTTAAGTGATTCTCAGAAGAGACTTTGAACTTTGGACTTTTAACATTATTGAGACTGCTATAGACTATGGGGACTTTGGAACTTGGACTAAATGTATTTTTTATTATGCTATGGCCCTCATAGACTCATGTGTTTGAACAAGCCTTTGGGGGCCAGGGAGTGGAATGTGATGGTTTGTATATGCTTGGCCTAGGGAGTGGTACTATTAGGCAGTGTGGCCTTATTGGAGAAGGTGTGGGTGTGGGCTTAAGACCCTCACTCTAGCTGCTTGGAAGTCAGTATCCTGCTACCAGCCTTAAGATGAAGATGTAGAACTCTCAGCTCCTCCTGTACCATGCCTGCCTGGATGTTGCCATGTTCCCATCTTGATGATACTGGACTGAACCTCTGAATCTGTAAGCCAGCCCCAATTTAAATATTGTCCTTTATAAGACTTGCCTTGGTCATGGTATCTGTTCACAGCAGTAAAACCCTAAGATAGATGTATATGTGTATGTGTAAACACACACATCCACCCATCCGTCCGTCCGTCCATCCATCCATCCATCCATCCAACCATCTATCTGAATCTAAGCCACTTGGGGTGATAATGATCCCTCCAAGAGCCATAGACGATCTAACAAAACCCCTAGTGATAAGCATGGGAATCCTCCCTCAAGAGTTGTTGGTCAGGGGAATTGAAGAGACTCCTCAAACAATAGAGGCTGTTGCTATAACCCTTGGCTTTTCCAAAACGTGAAGGTAAAATCCTATTTATTTGGCAAGACACCCACATTTCACTGACCTGAAAGCCTGTTCCCTGAAGACTAATTCTCATAGTATCAGATGATGCTGTGAAAACTCTCAAGGGAGAAAAGTAATCTAGAGTCCTACCCTGTGGTAAAGCCTCCAAACTACAATGACCAGCACAGCAAGATATTCCTAATCTCGCAGTGGGAGTGTTTAGTCTTTCAGACAGCTGTCTAATTACACAGAAGGCACACTCAATAGGAGGGAAGTCATGCCTGGTACTGCAAACCTAGCCAACTACCAGTGGATGGAGGGGACATAGACTTTAGGAGTGATTATGCCATTTTCTTAAACCAATACAACTTCCAATTGGTTTCTAAACATGTATATCCACAGTTATAAATGCGAGAGCACACACACACACACACACACGCACACACACGCACACACACTTCTTTTTGCAATAGATGGATACTATTACAGAGATCCACTATTAGTCAAAATGCAAAGAGTGAGACCCAGCCCCAACTGATACATCTATAATGCAAACCCTACACCTTAGGCTCAGGACACATCATGGAAATGCAGTTGAAAAAACCTTTGCAAAGGCAGAGGCAGAGGCAGAGGCAGAGGCAGAGGCAGAGGCAGAGGCAGAGGCAGAGGCAGAGGCAGAGGCAGAGG
>JADRCH010000156.1:2183747-2219970 GCA_019843965.1 Rhynchomys soricoides | reverse complement strand
AGAGGCAGAGGCAGAGGCAGAGGCAGAGGCAGAGGCAGAGGCAGAGGACTGAGATGCCTGCAGCTAGATGGTGTCATTTAGACATGACAAGGGAGATGTACCATGAAATCTCAACAATGTGGTTGCCTAAACGCACCTTTACAATGGCAAGAGCAGCTGACATGCCAACATGGATGGGGGAAATCTCACAAGACCCCAGATAAGCTCAGGAGAGTAACAGCTGTTAGGAGAGGGAGAGTCAGTCTTCTCCATGGATGAGCATCCTGATAAGTTACCCAACCCCAACCAGTCAGCCCCAAACACATTTGCACATGAACAATACTAAGTGAAATACATATTGAAGAAGAGGAGGTCATGAACTTGAGAGGGGGTGACAGGGACACAGGAGGAGTTGAAGGGGCAGAGGGAGGGGTAGAAATGATGTGAATACAATACACATGTAGGAAATTCTCCAAAAATTTAAATAATACCAAACAAAACAGCCTTTTAGTTCTAGCCATCCAAAAAGGATCTGAATGATGCTCCTTTTGATCAAACCAAAAACAAATTTATAATGGTTATATATAAAAGAGAGAATATTTGAAATATAATTTTTTTCAACTCAGTGCTCAGAATTCTTTGAATTGCTCAAAATTAGTAGCTATGAACTAAAATCTATTTTACCCAACACGTCTGGAACACAAAGAAAAAGAAATTTAAAAGCAACCAGAACCCAGAGGCAGGCTAAGACATGTGGGTGGTAGAAGCGAATGAAGCAAAGCTGTATCTTCACATTTCTTGTCTCTAGAGTATCCATCCCTGATGGTTTGTCATCTTTCATGCTCCATAAAGGACCGTCTGCACAAGCAGAGGACCTGTGTAAAGAAGCTGAAGGTGACAGCACACCCCTGTGACCCCAGCATTAGGGGAGCAGAAACAGATGTATCCCTGAAGCTCATTGGCCAGCCAGCCTAGTAAAATCCTGGGTGTCAGGTTCTGTGAGAGACCCTGTGGCAGGAAGATAAAGGTTGAAAGGAATTAAGAAAAGATATCTGTCAGCAACCTCAGGCTGCCACACTTGTGTGCACTCATGTCCAGCGTGCACAGATCCACACTAACAAGTGTAACTCACCACCACTCCTTATGCGTGTATAGCACCATGATTGCAAAATTCCCACGTTACACAATAGCTCTAAAGGCTAGGAGCAGCTTTAAGGCTGACTGTAGCCACTCAAAACTCAGTAGTGTTAGCTGTGAAGAGACACCCTGGTCCTGGGGAGGGCAGAGCTAGCAACAATAATTTTCATTCACATGGTTGGTTTTCCATTAAAAATGTCCCTTCCTCACACAAGTATGTATGCAAGTGTACACACACACACACACACACACACACACACACACACACACACGAATGGCCTTGAATACCCAAGCTTAGCACAAAACAACCTCTGGATTTCTCTTCAGACCACTTGTCTACCCTGTCTTGAGCCTCATTACTGTGACTCTGATCTCTTAGATTCTAGGAGAATCTAAGACGGGCTACTTTATCGAGGCACCTTTGATGGTAACTTAAACCCTGTAAGTGGTCCAAATTTAACATTTGGAATTCATCTGGACTTTGGCTTTCTGCTGTGATGTGTTATAAATCACAGCACTGATCCTTTTCCCAGTTCAAAACTTAGCAACGTGGATCTGCTTATGTCACAGAGTGCAGAGCACCCACCCATCCAAATCTCATAGCAAACCTCAAGTGTCATGCAGCCTCACTTTCAACCTCCAGTGAAGAGGGTACTGTAAGCCTAGTGGTTTTTCCACCCAGCAAACTCTAGTAAAGCCATGTGATTTACTAGACTGGGATTCTGACCAAAAAAAAAAGCAAGGCTTTTGTTTTGAAGAGGTGTCAGGGTGACAGCATGGCAGCGCCTAGACTACACATATGAAACCAACAACCCAAATTTTAACATTTGCTGTAAAGCTTCAATGTTCTCAAGCATGGAGCTTGTGTCCCTGTGCAGATGGCCATCAGAGTAATGGGTCTGCTTCATCAGACAATGGTGGCTCTTGGCAGACTGAGTCAGAAAGCACCACAGGGCAGGTTCTCCTGCCCTATGAACACTTAAAGACAGAACTATGGAAGAGAAACAGTAAGCTCAGGGCTAGCATTAACCCAGGTTTCAAGCGAGCAGTAAACAGACACATGGAGAAAAGCAGCACCTCTTCTTACCATACTGCTTACTGCTGTGCAAAAGGCTATAAAGTGTAGAAATTAAGTTTAGAGACAGCCTCTTAGATTTGTAGCTAGACAAACAAATGAGGTAAAGTGAGGGGGAGTCCCTAACGCTTTCCACAATACTTCAGAAGCTTAAGTTCCACAGGTTCACTAGATACAAAATTACTACAGAATATACATGTATACTTTTTCCAGTGCCTCACTACCTGGAAGGGACTGCTGCAAGAGCAGGGACAAACCCTCCATCACTGTTCAGACAGGAATAGTTGTTTTCTGGAAATGTGCAGCATGTATTAGCTTCAAAACAGAACCATGGAATGCTTGGAGCATAAGAGGCACTAGGTACCAACAGATTTCTCGATGAGATTTACTGAGAGAGATCAGAGAAGCCTGGGAATAATGAAATGGACAGAGACACTGCCTAGGGAGAGGAAGAGAACTGAGAGGAAGAATTCCTTATTTCACACCCTCCTGCCTTCCACTGGCTGGTCCCTCTGGGACCACTGAATGTGGCATGTAATACTATACCACAACAAAGATCTCAGCAACAACAGCCTTCAAGATCAGAAGTCCATTCCAGGGGTTGATTAGTAAACACATTCAGGGCTAGTATCAGTAAACAATAAGAACAACTACTATAATGAAATGAAATTCATCAGGTATGATCAAACCAAGTCCATAAAACTTTATAGCTAAGACTATCTTGTTGATGACCCTTGAAAAATGCTAGGAAGCCAACCGGTTTGAAAATGGCTACACAATGGATATACTGTCCTGCCCTTTCCTATGTAGGAACCAAATAGCTGGTGGGGAAAATACTTTGCATCCCTTAGTAAGAAGTGGCTTATCTTGGTGGGATGGAGGGGAAGGAACACAGATGTTCTCGTCTCAGGTGGCTATAAGTCAGGAGTTAGGGTGACACTCCCTGTCACCCACAACTTCAACCAAGTCCATGGTTCTGCTTCTGGGCACTGTCTCACTAACTATAAGGTCTATGGCAACCAGAAAGGTGTATACAGAGAAGGCTTGAAGAAGAAAGCTTAACACTCTAGAGCAGAAAGCAAAGGTCTAGAGCGCAAGAGAAACTGGAGGAGAGGGTCTTCAGAAAGGAGAGATTAGCACATGGAAGGGGTCCCACAAACGGGAAAAACCCATTGAACAGTTTTTCTAGGAGCTTCTTATAAGACTTAAGAGAGAAACTAGACAAAGACAGGTGACTTCTACTGAGATTGGCTAGTTTCTTAGTTTCTATAAGCCTAACTAACTAGGGCAGCCCTGCCATGTACATTTCTCTGGCCCAACCACTTTCTGAGCCACTCACTCAGTCAGGGAGAAGTCACCCCACCCTTAGCCCACTGTGGATCTCTGACTTGCTTTACTAGCTGCTGTCCTTGATTGCCTGTTAGTCATTTGTCCTGGCTGGTACTGCAGCGCTAAGCCACGTAGGTGTTGCTAGTCTTAGAGGACGCTTGGCCATTAATTAGACTGTTCTCCCTTTGTTCTCACATTCACATAATCAGCTTGTAGTTTATCACAGATCTTTTTTCTTAATTGCCAATGGGTAGTTAACTCTTAACCATAGTTACAGTACATAGCTGTCGTTGTTTTTGGATGCCTCATGTTTGACTCCTTGTCCATGGGGTGGTCTTCCTTGACTAGGTGGGAGGTAAATGTTCTAAGACATTCTTACTTGCAGTTTACTCTACTGTATTATTCAATGTATTAGAAGCAGGAACACAGGAGATACAAGACCTTGCTTATGTTGCTCAGGGTGGGAGTTAGGGGAGGGTTAGGGGAACTTTGTGAGGGCTAGCCAGCACTAACTTGTCCTCCCTCTTACCTCGTCAGCTTGGCTAGCTCCTACCCGGCCACAAGGCCTCCCCATTTACCTTTCTCAGTATTCCTGGCCCAGCTGGCGGTTTTAACCTTCACATTCTTTAATTCTATTTCTCACTGTAACAGTGGGGTGGGGGTGTAGATGTGTGTTGGAAAACCTTCTGTATGTGGGGCAAGTTTTCCCAGTAGGCATCCAGTAGAAGAGAGGGAGAGAAAAGGAGGAAGAGAGACATTTTTATATTTGAGTAATATCTTCTCAAGTATTAATAATGAGCTTTAAAAAAACCTCAGAAAACAAAAAGAGCAGTGTGTGAGGCAGCTCAGTGGGTAAAAAGACTTTCTGATGATCTGCATTCAGGCCACAGCAGCCAAGGAGAAAAGTCAGATATAGTGCCACTCATCTGTAATCCTAGCACTTGTAGTGAGATGGAAGGTGAAGATGGGAGAAACTTCTGGAAGCTATTGAGCCAGAAAGCCTGGAGTATGCAGTGTGGCAGAAACAAGTTAAGACCCTGCCTTAGAAAATCCCTTTGGAAGAAGGCATCCTTGTTCTGAAAAGTCTGCTGACTTCCACATGTGTGTCAGGGCACACGCACTCTCCACTCATATGCAAGCAGACTAAAACAGAAAGAAAACAACAGATCATGGCACAAATCAGTGGCTATAAGCCATTAGATGAAACTTCACTATGAACCTTTAAAAGGTTGGTCCAAATGACACTTGAATTCAATTTTCAATCCTAACATCACCAACAGGAAGAATAACAATAACTTGAATATTATGGAGCTTCCTTTGTAAATAAACTTATATAGAAGCAGAATTTAACATAACACTTTTTAAAAAAAAATTTATGGGAAACACAAAAGACAGATAAAAGCATGGGACACAATCCTAAAACCCAGGACTTCAGAAAATCCACACAATGAAGAACCTAATTTATCCAACAAATAAACAGGAAAGGGAGACCCTAGAGAGTTAAATCAAACTAATCAACTAACCAACCAATAAACAAACAAGAAAAGGGGAGACATCAACCAGAGCAGTACAGAGATGGGGGAACTCTGAGCAAACTTTCTGTGCAATAAGCATCTAGAATTTGAACACTGACAGGATATCTGGTGAAATTAAGGGATTACTATTAATTTTCTTCTAAGGCTTATAATGGTATTATGATCGGTTATGCTTCTTTATGAAAAATTAGTCCTTATGTGATCTGCATATAGATTATATGATCTAATATCTGAGATTTACTTCAAAATAATAAGTCCTAGAAGCCAGAGTGCAGACAAAATGCACAGGGCCAGAACTGATAGCTGTTGGAGTTGGCCAACAGGTCAATCAAAATTTGTTATTCTGTTCTACTCTGATAAGTATCTGAAGTTTTCTATAATAAATCTTTAAAAATAAGTTAGGTTTGCACAACAGGACATTAGTTACCCTGATGCCAAGCAGCATAGTTTACAGCTATCAATTTAAAACATTACAAATACTTCAGCAGATAAGACATGCACAAAAGAAATATGCAAGCCACAGTCCACCTCAAGGTTAATCGGTTTCACATTGAAGATGAGTAAGGCCAAAATTAAGCTTTATTGAAAAATGCTTGGCAAACAAAGAAATTATAACCAAATGTCTAAAGCATTGAACAAGTGATTTTATGGCATTGACTATAATATATTAAAATGTTTGTAAAAAGGAGACAAGGTCTGAAAAACAAAGTGAGCTTACATAATGAACTTGTGACTTAGAAAGATGAACAGGCTTATCCTCCTTCAGAAAACTGAATTTTTAAAATTTTTTTTTTTGCTTTTTGCTTATGAGTAGATCAAAATGCCCTTACAAAGCTTCTCAAGTGAAATCAAGAATGGTTCTAGGACTAATGAAAGCTTTTCCTCCATAGTTCAGGGCAGGAAAGAACGGACAAGGCATTTCTTCAGTGATGAGATCCATCCAGCTGGCATGTCTTCATCTAAAGCAGTATTCACAGTGAGCTGAGCTGCTCATAGTAGGAGTCCAGGGGCCTAGGAGGATTGCACCCTGAACCAGCACACGTTCCAAATCCAAAGAAACAAGTTTTGAAAAGTGCCCAAGCATATAACATACGATCTGTATAGATTCAAAGAATTATGAGAAGAGGTCTGGACAGGTGGCGCTTAGGAGATCCTTTGTACTGTGTGCATTATAAATACTCTGATCCTTCTACGTGGATGTTATTTTTGCAACAGCTATGTCATTTAATCAACAATATTCCCTTCTTTGACAGTCACTGAATGAGTAGTTGATTCAATCTCATATTTTGTTGAAAGTATCTATTCATCTAAAAACTAAAGTGTAAATTGGCATTTTAATTGCTGTTTATTATTGCATTGTACCTTGCTGGAGGAACCTTTGTCAGAGTGTTTCTCATGAATTAACTCACTCTGAAAGTCTGTCGGAGAATTCATACTGTGAATCAGGTTCTAGGTAGAGTGGGCACAGCACAGGATAGAACAAGTCCAGGTAGGGCAAAGAGGCAAGGGAACACCAGGAGAGAAGTCCTGCACCAGGTTCAAGCAGCTGAAAGGGCATTCTGTGTTTATCTAGAAGCCTCAGCTGGAGCTGGCAGGGTGGTGGGAAGCCCAGTGGAGAGAGCACTATGTGTGAGAGCCTCTGGGAAAGAATGCCATGCACTAGGACTGGTAATAACTGCATAGACGGGTGCTAATTACAGGGGTAGCTTATATTAAGCAGTGAGGTTAAAGAGCAACACGGGGTCAGCTCATGAGCAGTGCTGAAACTGTGTGTGTCCCTGAGACAAAGGGACCCCTTTGGAAACTTCCAAACATCTCAGCCTATTACCAAGTTATTGGTTGCGCTCCATAAACTGATAGTAAAACCCTATTGCTGGTGATATCACTTTTAGATCTCACTGAACATGGAGAAGTCAAACTGGTATCTACTAGAGTCCCAACTCCTACAGACCAATGTTCATGGTATTAGAAGGTACTTTGCACACTACCAGAGGAAAAGAGTAAATACCAACCCAGATACAAAAATCCCTCTAATCTACAATGGCGACTGACTGTGCGATATGCTGATACAAAGTGGAGCAATCACCCACTCTTTGATTGGATTTAAAGCCCACTCCATGAGATGGAATCCATGCCCGACACTGCTCTGGTAGCCAAGAACCTGACACTGGATGGACCATAGGCACAGGGAAAAACCAAATACTATTGTTCTTTTAAAGGGACAAAGCAATAAGATGACATTCTGCTATAGCCATAGATCAGTGACTTGCTCAGCCATCATCAGAAAAGCTTCCCTTTGCAGTAGATGAGAATAAATACAGAGACTTACTCTGGACAATGTGCACAGCGTAAGCAGTTTTGGAACACTGAGTCCTAAATGGGATGTTGTAATCAAACCTCTCCCCTCGGGGCTCAGGGAGCTATGTGGAAGAGGAGATGGAAAGATTGTTGGAGCCAGAGGGGATGGGTGAGTCCAAGGAAACTGTGTCTTCCAGACACAACAGGACTGATGAACTCACAGAGACTGTGTCCCAGTGTTAAGAAGGGAAAATGGACATGGGCTCCCACCCTTATCCAAGAAACTATCTCCAACTAACATCTGCCTGCAAAGAAAAACTCTTTTTCTCCAAAGGAGTCTCACAGGGAGTGGGCTGGGGCCTGGGAATGGGTATACTGAGTCTCCATAGGTGGAAACAGAGAGGGCTGACTGCTGGGTTCCACTGTCTAGAAGACCAGACAACAATAAAGGAGAAAAACTTTCAAAGTTAATTTAGAGTTTACAAGTTGTTTTCACAACTGATCTGTTTGAAGTATTAACAGAACTATTTCACTTGTATAGGAATTAACACTGAAACATTTTTCTGAAATAAGTGTTTTGTTAATGGGGTAACACCATTTTATTTGCTGGCATCAATCACACCTATTTTTGTACATCCAGAGATGATATTAGTCACATACTCATTATGCTTGTTGACTGCAATTAATATTGCAATACAGTGTATCAGTAATTTCAAATAATATTAAGTCACCTGAACATGATTTGGAAAGGTAAATTAATGCATGCCTTATAAAAGACCTTGAGTAAGTTAGCCTTTTCTCCCACTCCCTTCACTGATGCAAGGATACAGGCTTTGTCCTCTCTGAAGGATGCTGGTACACAGTACGCTGAAGTCACCACACCCTGATCTTAGATACCAACCTTATTCTTTATAAACTACCTGTTGGAGGCATGTTCTTACAGCAGCATAGAGGAACGAGAGCACAGAGGAAATTACAGAGAGCCACAGATGTTTAATTTAATTTAATGATCAATTGTTAGGGAACAATAGCAAGGTTGTCTTTGGTGTTCAGGTTTTTCAAAACAAATGCAAAATCCAATTTTTCTTTACCTTCATTCTTCTGGCATTTTTTTTCTTCTCTAGACACTCAAATTGGAACCTGAGCTCCAAATGATTCAAGTTACAAAATAAAATAGATGATAGCCCAACTGTGCTATGTCTCACACTGTTCAGTGAAAATAGGTCAGACAGATCTCAAAGGTAGAGAGCTGAAGGCATAGTTCAAGTTGCTCTTGGGAGAATAAACAGAGACATGGAAGAGCTGTAGACTTACTAAGTCACATCAATAGTGCATACATGCTCTGCACGAGACTTATGAATCACTCTAATGCACCATCCAGCAACAGATATCAAATAACTAACAGCTCAGTCATGAGTCAGGGTACTATGGGCTGTGTCTGTTCCAGCATGAGGAGTTGGAATCATGCTGCTCTGGACCACAAACATCGACTACTCGAGATTTTCACTGAAGTGTGATCCCAGAGTGGCAATAGACATTTCATGTCATCACAGCTGTGAATCTTTACACGCTCATCAGGAATCTACATATCATCACTAATATAAAGCACTTGGATTAAAAATCAGTTATGTACTTTACTTGGATAAAAATGGCTAAGTTTAAATTCATTTATTCAATACTTTAAAGAATGTTAACCAATTTAAGTTTATATGCAACACAGATAGAAAAATAGCTTTAAAAAAAAGCACTCTAATTCTAAGCCACAAGTGTCATGGTTGAAAGAATCTGAAGATAACAGAGAAATCACTTAGGTTACCTAAGCTAAAAACATTATGGTAGAGGATGTGAAACTGTGAAGTCCTGCTGTCTAGACGAATTGAAGAAGACTTCACCTGGTACCACCATTCCCACACCTCTTCCCCTCTGGCTAATTACATTTTACTGTTGTAACAGGATCCCTAGCACATGGAAGTGGCCAGCTGACACTGCACCTAAGGCACTAAGACCTCACAGTGTTCTCTGGGGAGTGTAGGACTTGTGACAGTGTCAAAGATGCCTCTAGAGAGGGAAGTGCAGCAAGAACCTGGTTCCCCCCAACAGAGAATGCTCACAGCCACTGCCCAGCATTCACCACCATGAAGCTCTACTGTTTGCAGCAGTGGTCAGAGAGCCCAGGAAATATAAGCCCTCCTCTTCAGCTCTGCATATTGCTACTGTTTCACAGGGACAATGGCTCTCTCCATGAAGACAGACAAGAACCAACAACAGAGACTGAAGTTCATTTGCACCATGACCCATCTAACGAAAGAGTTCATACAAAAGCAGACACATGAAGCAATACCACAGGACAAAGGCCAAGATATAAATCTCTAAAACTAAAATAGCTTGACTCTCAACACAGGTCTAAAAAATATTCACCGGCTAAAAAGGCAAGCCTTTTCATGAAATGATGCTGGATGGTTATATTTAGAAGAATAAGACTAGATTCCTATTGTTCATTCATTGTACATGAATCAATTCACACTAGATTAAAAGAAAAAACCTTCAATGTAAAACTTAAAAACTCTGAACGTATTAGAGGAAATCACAGTAAATACACTTCAAAATATCGACAAGCAGTATTTCTATGATAGGATTTTAATAGGATAGGAAATATGACGAGGAAGGCCAGGAGGAACTCCATCAAGTGTGAAAGCTTCTGAATAGAAAAGGAAAACAATCAGGACAGTAAAGAGACAGCCTACAGAATGGAAGACACATCTCTTTACCTGATACACAATATTCACACACACACACACACACACACACACACGCACAGACACATGCACGCACATGCATGAACCATGATCCTTAATTAATCAATAAATGGGAAACAGAAATTATTAAAAGAAGCACAAATATCAGCAAATATATGAAAACACATTCAAGATGCTAAGCTATTAGAGAAATATAAATAATCTATTGAGATTTCATTTCACCCCAGCCACAATGATCATCCAGAAACAGACATCAACAAATGTTGATTGGGAGGATTGGGAAGGGAGTTAAATTAGCTTAGTAATATAGAAATAGAGTAATACACAAATCAGGATGGAGGGTCCCTCAAAACAAAAAGCACTCTTGTGTGATCCAGCTATCCTATTCCTGGGTGCACATTTGAAGAAATCTAATTTTATTCCCCACCCATGTCTGTATAGCCACATTTACTGTGGAGTTATTTTTGTACAAACTCAAATTATAGAATCAGCCTGGGTAACTGTATGCAAGAGATAAAGAAAGTACTTTTTGTTGAAGATGGTTTCTTTATTCGGCTGTGTATTTCTGGCTTCTTTATCAAAAATCAGGAGTCCACAGGTGAGTTAATTTATATCTGGGTTTTCAGTTAGATTCTATTGATCAATGTGCCTGTTTTTGTGCTCCTAACATGTGGTTCTTGCTACTATAGTTCTGCAGTACTACTTGAGATTAAGGATGGTGATGCCTCTAGCAGTTATTTTACTCTACAGGATTGTTTTAGCCATCCTGGATATTTTGTTTTTCAATATGAAGTTGAGTATTGTCCTTTCAAGGTCTGTAAAGGACAACTGTGTTGGAATTTTGATGGGGATTGCATTGAATCTGTAGTCTGCTTTTGGTAAGATGACAATTTTTCATTATGTTAATCCCACTGATCCATGTGCATGGGAGATCTTTCCATCTTCTGACATCTTCCTCAATTTCTTTCTTCAAAGACTTAAAGTTTTTGTTATACAAGTCTTTCACTTGCTTGATTAGAGTTAGCCAAAGATATTTTGTATTATTTGTGGCTATTGTGAAAGACATCATTTCCCTGACTTCTTCCTCAGCCCATTTGTCATTTGTACACAGAAGTGACCCTAATTTTGTTTTTTTAAATTTTTCGTTTATCTAGTAACCAGTCACTTTACTGAAGGTGTTTATCAGCTGTAGGGACTCCCTAGTAGAATTTCTAGGGTCGCTTATGTATACTATCATAGCATCTGGAAATAATGATACCTTGACTTCTTCCTTTCCAATATGTTTCTCCTTGAGCTCCCTCAGTTGTCTTATTGCTCTACTTAAGACTTCAAGTATATTGAATAGATATGGAAAAAGTGGACAGCCTTGTCTTGTTCCTGATTTTCATGGAACTGCTTTGAGTTTCTCTCCATTTATTTGATGTTGGCTATTGGCTTGCTATGTCCTGCCTTTATTATGTTTAGGTATGTCCCTTTTATCCCTAATCTCTTCAGGACTTTTATTATTAAGGGGAAACTTTTTCTGCATCTAATGAGATGAACATGTGCTTGTTTGTTTGGTTTTTTTCTTTCAGTTTGTTTATATGGTGGATTACATTTAGTGATTTTTGTAAGTTCATCCATTCCTGCATCTCTGGAATGAGGCTGACTTGACCATGGTGGATGATCTTTTTCGTGTCTTTTAGTTAGTTTCAATTAGAATTTGTCTATCTTGATTTCCTCAAAGAAGCAACTCTTTGTTTCATTAATTCTTTGTATTATTCTATTTAGTTTATTGATTTCAGCCTCAGTTGATTATTTCTTGCCATCTACTCCTCTTGGGTGTGCCTATTTCTTTTTGTTCTAGAGCATTCAGGTGTGCTTTAAGTTGCCAGCATGAGATCTATCCAACTGGGTTTTTATGCAGGCACTTAGTGCTATGAACTTGCCTTTCAGCACCACTTCTCTTTCACTGTGTACCATGAGTCTAGGGATGCTGTGATTCATTTTCATTGAATTCTAGAAAGTCTTTAATTTCTTTATTGCTGTCTTGACCCATTTTTCATAAAGTTGCTCAGTTTCCATGAGTTTGTAAGCTGTACATTGTTTCTGTTACTGATATCAAGTGTTAGTCTGTGGTGGTCTGATAAAATATGGGGGGTTATTTCAATTATCTGTTGAGACTTGCTTTGTGTCTAAGTATGTGATCAGTTTTGGAGAATGTTCTATGAGGTGCTGAGAAGAAGGTATATTCTTTTGTGTTTGGGTAAAATGTTCTATAAATATCTGTTGAGTCCATTTTTATCACTGCCCATAAACAAGGCCAAGTGGATCAATACCCCCCCCCCCCAAAATCACATAAAAACCAGATGACTGAACCTGATAGAATAAAAAGTGAGGAACAGCCTTGATGAACTGGCACAGGACACATGTTGGGGTACACTGTGTGAAGGTGTGTCTTTGTATTGTCAATTGTTGATTGCTGTACTGGCAAAGAGAGGAACTTCCAGGTAGAGAGAGGGTCTCTGGGAGAAGGAGGCAGGTGCAGAAGGTTTGCCAGTAGAATATGGTGGGGTAGTGAACCCCTGTGAACAGGTACAGAGAGGTAAAACTCTGGCCACATGGAGGGTTGTAGGCTAGTTAGTTAGGGTACGTTTAGAGAGCTGGCTAGGACATTTCCCTAGGTGAAAAGTCTAAGCATTAATATATTTAAAAGACTTGGTATCATTATTTATATAGCTGGTGGTCCATAAAAATCCCATTATAGAGACAACGTTCTAAAACAGGATGCAGATAGCACAGGCACTAAGATTAGCAATTAATAAATGGGATTTCCTGAAACTGGAATGCCTCTGTAAGGCAAAGGACACCATCCATCAACAAAGTGGCAGCCTACAAAATGAAAAAAAAACAAAACAAAAAACCCATGTTTATCAACTCCACATCTGAAAGAAGTCTAACATCCAAAATATACAAAAAACTGAAGAGACTAAATATCCAAAATCCAAATAATCCAATTAAAATATGGGGTACAGATCTATACAGAGAATTCTCAACAGAAGAATCTCAAATGGTTGAGAAACACATAAAGAAATGTTCAACATCCTTAGCCACCAGGGAAAAGCAAATCAAAACAACTCTGAGATTCCATCTTACACTCCTCAAAATGGCTAAAATCAAAGCTCAAGTGATAGCTCATGCTGACAAAGATGTGGAACAATGAGAAGACTCCTCCATTGCTGGTGGAAGTGCAAGCTAGTACAGACAGTATGGAAACCAATATAGTGGTTCCTCAGAACATTGGGAATCCATCTTCCTCAAGACCCAGCTATAGCACTCCTGGGCATACACCTAAAGGTCACCCTATCCTACAACAATGACACTTGCTCAACTGTGTTCATAGAAGCTTTATTTGTAATAGCCAGAAACAGGAAACAACCTTCTGTCCCTCAACAGAAGAATGGATAAAGAAAATGTGGTACACTTACATAAGGGAATATTACTCAGCTGTTAAAAAAATGATATGAAATTTGCAGACAAATGAGTGAACTAGAAAAAAACATCTTAGTGAGGTAACGCAGACCCGGAAAGACAAACATGGTATGTACTCACTTATAAGTGGATATTAACTTTAAAGAAAAGGATATGTTACAATCCACAGACCCAGAACGGCTAAGCACTAAGGAGGGCTTAAGTGGTGCTGCAAGGATCTCCCTGGGAAGAGGAAATAGAACAGATTTTGTGGGTGGACTGGGGGCGGGTATGGATAGGAACAAGAAGGATCAGGTGGGAGGATGGGGGGAGAGAATACTGGGAGAGATGACTGGAACTGGGGGGTATTTCAGGGATGAGGTAGAAATCTAGTGCAATGGAAACTCCATGAAATCTATGACCCTAGCAAAGACTCCTAGTAATAGGGGACAAGGTTCCTTGAACTGACCATCTTCTCTAACCAGCTTAGGCCTCAAGTAGAAAGATTGGGACACCAACCCAGCCACAAATCGTTTGACCTACAGTTGGTTCTGTCTGCAGGATGTGCTGGGACCGAAGCCTATCATATTTGTCATTAGAGAGACCAGAGAGCTTTCATCTAGCAAATGATGGGTGCAGATGTAGAGTCCCACAGCCAAACATTGATTGGAGCACAGGAAGACCTGACGAGGAGAGGGAGGAAGGATTCTAGGAGCTAGAGGGGTCAAGGATACCACAGAACATGACCCATAGAATCAACTGACCAGAATTCATGGGGGGGGGGGGATCAAGGAAATCAGGGAGCCTGTAAGGCTCTGACCTAGGCCCTCTGCATAAATGTTATGGTTGTGTAGCTGGGTAATCGGTGGGACTCCTAACAATGGGGGTGGGAACTGTCCCTTACTCTTTAGCCTGCTTTTTGGACCTTTTTCTTCCTACTGGGTTGCCTTATCCAGCCTTGATGTGAGGGCATGTACCCGGTCTTACTCTAGCTTGTTATGCTGAGTTTGGTTGATGTTCCTGGGAGGCCTGCTTCTTTCTGAGGGCAGGTAGACAAGAATGGATCTGAGGGAAAGGTGAGGGGAGGTGTTGGGGGGGGGGGGAAGACTGGAGGAAAGAGGAGGGGAACCTGCAATTGGGATGTAATATATGAGAAAAGAATACATTTTTAAAAATGAAAAAATAGTTTAAAAAATGATTTAAACCAATAAGTAAAAAATAACAAAGGTCCTGTCTTTAGTAAGAACAGACAAGAATGAATATAAAGAAAAATAGTTTAAATATATCTTGGAGACCTCTCTAAACCTATCACCATTTGAAGCAGCTGAGAATGCTCCTAGACCTACCTGCTGGAGGTAGACAGTCTTTCCAATCAAAATAGCCTGCATATATCCCAGGTTCCAAGGACCCAACAATAGGATCTGCTTTTAGCTCAATGTAATTTTCAAAGAGTCGTTGATCCAGTTCTTTCAGTGATGCCATGCTAACCTACAACACAAGACATGGGGTTAAAATGCCAAGTTAAGAGTGGAGAAGAAATAAAATAATGCAAGTAAGTATATATTACATTTAAAAAAATTTTCTACATAGTTCAGGTTTCTGTCTTATCTATGTCAGTAATAAAGAGAACTATTAGTATAGCTATTTTAAGAAATAAGTCCCATCTATGGACTGACTATAGGTTGTCTTTCAAAATCCTTTAAACTTTCTTCTCTGTAGAAAGACCAAACGGGCAGTATAAATATTCAACAGCCAATGACCAACACCAACTGCAGTGTTCCACATCAGTGATGTCATCCAAAGGCATCCTGTTCTAACAACCTGCCTGTGGCTATTCTATGGTGTTCCAATCACACATCTGCATGACTCAGATATGTCTCAGTGCTGAGCAGTCCTGAGTTTGCCCTACAGTCACTCCATGTAGAAAACAGCTCTTGCTGCTTCATGGTTCAAACAATACATCAAAGATGCTACTCGAGAGTCCTGGTATGAGTACTGCAGGTCCAGATCTAGGCACAGTTCAGCACAGGCCAACTGTGGCTCCAACTGGCAGTAGTGACAAAACAGGTTGGTATCAGCCTTGTAAGAGTGGTCTTAGTCTCAGTGACACTCAAGTGACTAACTGCCATTTGACAACATCAGTGTGCTGGCTCAGGATATGTGTAGTGGAATGTAACCAATCTTCTTCTTCTTCTTCTTTTTTTTTTTTTGTTTTTTGTTTTTTGTTTTTTTGTTTTTTCGAGACAGGGTTTCTCTGTGTAGCCCTGGCTGTCCTCAAACTCAGAAATCCGCCTGTCTCTGCCTCCCAAGTGCTGGGATTAAAGGCGTGCACCACCACTGCCCGGCCTTGACCAATCTTCTTTCACATCGTTTACCTGAGGGGTTCAGGCTTCTTGAACATCAGAGCTGAACTTCAAGAAGCTGACAGGAAAGTCAAATGCTCATCTAAGGAGTGCCTGCTGGGAACCAAAGCACCCAACAAGCAGTGGTGGGAGCAAGAGCAGGAACAGAACACAGTGAAAAAAACTCTTCAGAAGGGAGTTAAGAGTAGATCATTCAACATGATTTTATGACAACAGGACATAAAATTTCCAAAGATACTGTAATTGAAAAGGCAGGCTGTTTTTCAAAGCACAAAGAAACATGACAGAAATCTAAAGCTTAAGTTAGAAACAGGGAAGATAGATTAGCTCTAGGAGGCCTTATAACACAATCCTATAGAAAGTTAAGTGGACATACACGAACAATGAGAGAAAAGCCAACAAGAAACCAAGCAAAAGAAATTTTACTGGATCTGAAGCAGAGTGTGAGCTGTAGTGGATAACTGAGTCTCAAGCTCGACTGACAACGGTGTATGATCCAGGTGTATACTGTAAGAGCTACCAGTTTCTACGTAAATAAGGGGGTGGGCTTCACTTTCCTAGAAGAAAGTCATAAAAGTTACAGAGAATAAAGGATCAGTATGAGTTCTGAAATGTCACCCTGAAACCTGAGATCACTGCAACGAGTATCTACAGGAACCCAACCTCGGGAGTCATGGCAATCCCTTACCTAAGTACACACAACATACATTTGCTTATGAAAAGATTCAAAGAATGAATCTCTAGCATTTGTGATAAAGGACACTAACTTAAGTCAAACAAATCAGACTGGGGAAGACCGACAGGTGAGGAAAACCGTAGAAGAAAATGAACTCCAAGTCCCTGAAATCTACTCATGCCTACAAAACACCAGACTAGAACGACCCAGTGCCTACAAAACACCAGACTAGAACGACCCAGTGCCTACAAAACACCAGACTAGAACGGCCTAGTGCCTACAAAACACCAGACTAGAACGACCTAGTGCCTACAAAACACCAGACTAGAACGGCCTAGTGCCTACAAAACATCAGACTAGAACGGCCTAGTGCCTACAAAACATCAGACTAGAACGGCCCAGTGCCTACAAAACACCAGACTAGAACGACCCAGTGCCTACAAAACACCAGACTAGAACGGCTTAGTGCCTACAAAACACCAGACTAGAACGACCCTAGAAACATGAAATATAACTTCTAAATATGTATTCTTTTCAAAAGGTTTTATTTTATGTTTTTTTTTAAACCTGTATATATGTATGTATGTATATATGTATGTATGTGTATGTATGTGCACTACTTGTATGGTAGGGCCTGTGGAGGTCAGAAGAGAGCATCAGACCTTCTGGAACTAGTGGTACACATGGTTGTGAATTGCCTTGTAGGTGTTGGGAGCCAAACCAATGTTCTCTGTAATAACAGCA
Source organism: Rhynchomys soricoides (assembly GCA_019843965.1). Classification (NCBI taxonomy): domain Eukaryota; kingdom Metazoa; phylum Chordata; class Mammalia; order Rodentia; family Muridae; genus Rhynchomys; species Rhynchomys soricoides. The sequence goes on along the minus strand of JADRCH010000156.1, from coordinate 2,202,628 downwards.
AATATTCTTAACTGCTCTGCAGCTCCAAAGATTATTTTAAGTATTCTTAAAATAGGATAGGAATATAGTTCAATGGTAGAGCATACAGGAGGACTTCTCTTAGTAACCCCTGCCCTATCCTACAACAAAAAATACTTAAGCAAAAAGAAGCTGACAAGAAAAATGCAACGTATTTAAGCTTTTGTGGAGATAAGGCAGTGAGAAAAGACACATTAAGCTTCAGATATTTAAAAAGAAGGCTTAGAATTAATGTTTTGAACTTCTTTAAGCAGTTAACAAAATAGAAAATTAACATAGAAGGGAACAAATTCAGTTTTTTAAAGAAGATGATATTAAAGAAAATCACTAATGCCAAATGAATATTTTAAAGTATGTAGGTTCCTTGAAAAATAAAATGTGGGGATGTAGCTCAGTGCAAGAACACTTGCCTAGTATGTGCACGGTCCGGGGTTGAATACCCGGCATTGAAGAAACAAAGCTGGGGATAGGAAAGGAGGTAGAAAGGGGAGGAAAGGGAGGCGAGGCCAATCTGGAGATGAAGATGGGGTTGGTAAAGAACTGTCATGCAAGCACTTAAAAAGCCACCCATGACCAAGAGCCAGGCCATAAAAAGACAGCTGTGGTGACACGCACTTGTAATCCCATTCTAGGAAGGTAGACACGGGCAGGCACCTGGACACTACTGGTATGAGACTTTGTCAAAGTGGACAGCTCATGAAGAATGACATATAAGTGGACCCCGGCCTCTACATGTACACCTGCACACCCACAAATGTAGCTGCACACATATGAATATATGTACACACATTTCTGCATGCTTACTCCCTAAAAAATAATTATAAAAGATTACCAATAACAGAAAGGAAAGGGAAGAAAATAGTCATAGGAGGCAGATGGAAGGAGGGAACTGGTGGGAGAGGGGATGGGAGAGGAATGAGGGTTTTCAGGATCAGGTGTTGGGAGGGACAAGCGAGAGGTCCAGAGGGCCAGGAGAATGAATGGAAATTGTCAGCTGGTGGCATCAGTGGTGGTGGTAGTGACATCTCTAGGATGGGAGAGACTCCAGAGAGTCTATGGGGGTGACCCTAGCTGAGACTCCTAGCAGTGGGAATATGGAACCTGAAGTGGCCACCTCCTGTAGCCAGCCAGGACCTCCAGTAGAGGGATAGGGACACAAACCCATCCACAAAACTTTTGACCTAAAATCTGTTCTGTCCATAAGAAATGCAGCGAGAAAGATGGAACAGAGATTGAGGGAATGGCCAACCAATAACCAGCCCAACTTGAGACTCACCCCATGGGCAAGCACCAATCTCTGACACTAATGATACTCTGTTATGATTGCAGATAAGAACATATAGCATAACTGTCCTCTGAGAGGCTCCACCCAGCAGCTGACCAAAACAGATGCAGAGGACCACAACTAAACATTGGATGGCGTTTGAGAAGTCTTATGGAAGAGTTGGGGGAAGGACTGCAGGCAGAGAAGGGGATAGAAACTCCACAGGAAGATCAACAGAGTCAACGAACCTGCACTGCATCCTTGAGACTCTCAGAGACTGAACCACCAACCAAAGAGTATACACAGGCTGGACCTAGGCCCTCACACATATGTAGCAGAGGTACAGTTTGGTCTTCACGGAGGTCCCCTAACAACTGGCTGAACCTAAAGCTGTTGTCTGTCTGTGGATCCTATTCCCCTAACTGGGCTGCAGTGTCTGGCCTCAGTGGGAGAGGATGTACCAGTTTAAAATTTCAAACACCTGAAATGAAGCAGGATACAGGTCAATGGCAGTCCAAGGATTGGCTGCTGGCCTTCCCTTGCAGTGGATCTCAGTGACTTACTAAACCTGGGCTGTAGATTCACCTACACCACAAATGATGCATTCATTTTCTGTGACTGTTTTATAAGCATCTTCTATCCTGTTGCAGTGTCCCTTTAATGGCACAATCACGTATCTTCAGAGACTGTGCGTGACTTGACCCTCTGAACCCATCTGAAGGATTTTATAAAGAACCTCACTACCTGCAAAATGGTATCTGAAACTATTTCAGAGTCAGTGGTTTCCCTTCCTTACAACTGCCCTGCCCTTCCCAAATTAAGTTTTTAGAGATGAGAATTTACTGAACTATAATTCCACTGAGGATCAAATTTCAGTGAGATTATAGACACAAGTGAAGACATAACAAATGAGAAAGTTAAAGAATCCCTAACACGCACTGAGAATTAATGTTAAGGCTCTATGAACAAAGACACAAGCTCAAGCGCGCTGTGGGACTCTGGTGAGGAGGGTTCAAGGCTGATGAGCTAATCAAAATGTACAGCCAGGTGCCATCCAGTGGAGGGAAGGAAACGTCCTATGGTGGAAAGGCCATGATCTGTTCCCCTCTGGGGAACAAGGAAAGGTCGTCACATGCAGCTAGATACAGGATGAGACATCTAGTCTGCCATGGCTCAGAGGGCAACAAGACTGGCAAGTTGGCTGACAAAAAGGGCGTTCTACTGACAGGGCAAGCCACAGGCAAATGTTCTTCCAACAGAGCACAGGGGACTAGTGCTGAATGAGTGGTTGAAAGAACAAATGAGTAGAAAAGATGGATGGATCAAATGAGTTGAAGACAGCACTGTAATGTCAGGGAGATAGATGAAAGTCCTCCACAAACACTAGCCAGGGGCATTTTGGGTTAGTTCTTCAAGCAAGGAGAGACACAGGAATATGGGAAGGAGGAAGGATCATACAGTCAGGTTTGTTTCTGGAAGCTCACTGGATATTCTATAAAGGATGATTTGGATATTGAAAATGATGACGATGATGATGATAGATGAAATTATGCATCTGGAAAGCAGATTCTTGAAACACCACCGGCTCAGAAGAGATGAGGAGGAAAGGCCAGAATCTGGACATGAACAGCAGTTCAAAGGATTAGAAGATGGTCCAGAAGGGCTTACGATGACAAGTGTGCGACCTAAACTATCACACGGATGCAGTCAAGAACAAAATTCCCATTAGCAGAAGAATAAATACATTTGTGTGGGCATGTGACTCAGTTGGCAGAATGCTTACCCAACATGCATTGGGTTCAGTCCCCAGCACTGCATAAAACTGGTTATAATGATGTATGAAGTAATCCCAACACTTTGAAGGAAGGCAGGAGGATCAGAAAGTTCAAGGTCATCTTCAACTACATTTTGGGTTAGAGGACAAACTGGAATGTAAGACCTTGTTTCAAAAAAATAAACAACCACAAAAACAAATGAATGAATAAAGAAAAGGTTAGGTAGATGGACTCCTACACAGCCTTATAAAATAAAACTCTGCCATTTGCAATGATAGAAATGAAAAGAGAAGACATTGCGTTTAGTGAAGTAAGCCAGGCACAGGGAGACAAGTGCTGTGTGGCCTCATTTATATGTATAATAGGTATCTTTCTAAAGTCAATTTCATAGACACAAAGTGGAAAGTAGTCCAGCTATGGAGCGAGAATGTGAGGAAAGGAGAAATTTGATAAAAGACACAAAGTTTCAGGCTGGAGGAATTTGTTTCAGGGACCTACTGCATGGAGTATATAAGAAATATGTTTTAGCTTTCAAAATTACTCAGAGAATACACTTTTGATGTTCTCACCACAAAGCAGTTAGTGAGCAGATAGAGATGCCAATTAACCTGACTGAATCTTTCAACCACATATACACAGATCACAATGTCACATGTACTCTATAAATATGCATAGTTAGCATTTGCCATTTAAAATAGCTATATAAATCAATAATGAAAATTCTGGCTAGCTGGCTCAATGGTGACTGTCTATGACAGGAAAGACATCAAAAGAAAATGGAAGGTAACCTTGATTTGGGGATGCAGGTCAGATTGTTTGAAATCCCGTTGGAAACTTCTAGTGAAGATGTGTGGTAGGAAATAGATATCAAGTCTAGGGATGAGGTGTAAGGTTTATGGATTTGGGCATCACAGGCATCAGTGGTAGATAAAAGCTATAGGGTAGATCTGATTACTAAAGGAAACAGCCAGGGTGATGAAGCAAAAATCACATGAGTACACAAGTACTGTGGAGATGGTGCTTTTAGGGCTCAGACTCAAGGTTTCTAGCTTAAGACCCTCACACCCTACCCTGGAGAATCAGCCATTTCACTCCCTGGTTTCTATCCCATCACAGCTTTCTAAAGATACAGAAGGCAGTCTAGGCTTTCTTGCCTCTGAAATCATGTCCTGTGCCTGAACCTTACATCTTCTTCTCTGAAGTCTGTACTGGAGACCATGCTGTCAACCATAGATTCTTGACTTGACTAATGTATATTCTCCTATTCTACCTACCACCCATCCTTATTCCCCCTCCCCACCCCGCACCCCCATGCTGTGGATAGAACCACTAGGTAAGGAAGCCTACTATACTGCTGAGCTACATTCTTACCCCCTGCTGTGTAGTTATTCATTTATTCATGTATCTTTTTGCCTTTCCCATATATAGAAGGAATATGAGGCAACTAAATAGGGTCAAATTTTTAGCTCAGTATTTAGTAGGAAGAAACACATTTGCTCAACTTATTTGTCTATAGAACCTTAAACTCTAAGATGAATTAATTTACAAGTAATCTGTTGCACAAAAATGATTTAAGAAAGAGACCGAAGCACCTGCCCTGGCCCTGCCAGCCCAGGGTAGCCAGAATAAAGACATCCAGCAAGCATCCACCACGGATGCCACACAATGATTGAATATGTGATAGATAGAGGAGAAATATGTGCGCGGTGGAGATAGAACAGAGAGCAAGGCTGAGGGAGAGGTTCATACACTGTGGAGAAAGGGGGAATTAGCCAAGGGGTGAATATGAAGAACTTGTGCAACCATCTGAGGCCAGGCCCCTCACCTGGATAGCATGGGCAAGCTGCCTCTGGAGGTATGGACTTGGGAGAGCTAGCCCTGCCTCTCACTGGCTGTAGCACTCAGGGTTAGAGTTAGCCTGTGGCAGGTGAGAAAGCTGGCCCCGGGGTTATGAGAACCGGAGAGCTGGGACTGGCCCTCACCAGCTGTAGCACTCAGGAGAGCAGGCCCTGCACCTCACTGGGCAGGACAGTGGAGCTGGCCCTGGTGGCATGTGGAGAGCTGTCCCTGTCCCTTGCCGGCTATGGGATTGGGTGAGCTGGGCAGAGCAGTACTGAAGAGCTCGCCCTGGTGGTGTGGGTGCAGGAGAGCTGGCGTGCTGACCAACTTAGCCCAGATCTAACATCTTTTAGTTAGCCCACCCCAACATCTACCCCATCTAGGAACTGCTGGAGCTCATGAAGGAGCTGGTCTTGCAGATCCAAACCTACAGGATCTCCAAGACACAAGGCAACAACAGGATATCAGAGAGGAGTCCTGGTGAGGATCCAAGATTGATAGTGTAGCAGAAGCCAGAGGCCTCAAACCAGACCAATGACTGATTACAACGAACATTTGCAAGGAAAAATGTGTGGACAAAAGGTGTACCGTGTGACACACTAAAGCTTTCACAACAAGATGTTTTGTTGTTGTTTTAGTTTGGTTTGGTTTTCTTTTTTTTGGGGGGGGGGGAGTTGTAAGGGTGGAGGGCAGATATGAAGGGATGGGCAGACGAGTGGGATTAGGGTGCATGGTATGAAATTCACAAAGAATCAATAAAACATTAAAAATACCTTCTTAGCAAAACTTAACTAATACAGTCTGGTGAAGAAATGAGGAAGATAAGACAAGCAGAGCCGCAGATAACACAGCAGGGAGGAAACATGGCTACAGTCATTCCCAGCAGTGATTCAAATGGCCTCAAGGTCTAAGGAGTATACTTCCTTAGGTTAAAAAGAATGAACTATACTCCATCTAATACCTATGGTTCAAGCAATAAGAAGTACTTTAAATTGATTGCTGGATATAAAGGATTTGCTTGTACCTGTGATGAAAAGAAACTGTCCCCTCACCGTCCTGAGTGGAATTTCTGGCTAGGAGCTTAAATAAAAGTTCAATAATGCATTTAATACTTATTAATGTCTGCATTCTCTAGTCAGGAAGAATCTTTAATTATACAAATAGTAAACCACTTGTATAACTTTGTTTTTTTAAGATTGATTGCATCTAAGATATGCCAAAAAACCCAAGTCCCTGGAATTACATCATTATAGCTGCCACGATAAAATAACATGCTAAGGCTTATCCACCATACAGATGTGCTATTCTCAACAAATGCTGCTGAGGAATTCAATCTGTGTCATATCTGGTCTCCAGCCTCAGAGCAAACCTCTGTGTCTCCCTGGGTCTCTAAACGCTTCCTAGCTAACTCTTCTACAACACAGGCAATAAAAATGTAAAAACAGTCATATTCCAAAAGAAAGGCATGCAAATTAAAGTATACAAATGGATTATTTTACAATTAAAAATTATGCTGGGAAATGATGATCAAAACACAGTATGGCCGTGTCCCCAAAAGCAATGTGGCTATTTATTACCAGGAGCTTACAAATCTTGGGGGTCCCTGTAAAGTCAGTGAGGAGAGCTTATCAGTGTGGGGATGGGGTATCCATGCGATATGGACCCACTGTATGTGTATAGGGAGTGATTAGGAACAGGTCTAGGTTTACTGTGGGGGTGATGGGACAAGTCAGAAGCAATCTGTCTTATTAAATAAACACTTTGTCTAGTACATAAAGATGATTTTGATTTATTCTTTTCAAAAATATAGTTAGGTCATTGCAATGAACATTTGTAAGTGAAGGTGTGTGGACTGAAGCAATAGACTGTGGGACACATTGTGACATTTTCATCCTTCCATGATGAGATATTTTTCTATGCATTGTTTTTGTTTGTTTGTGTGTATGTTTTATTTTGGGAGGTAGGTTACAAGAGTGAAGGGCAGATATGCTGGGATGGAGAGATGAGTGGGACTGGAGAGCGTGATGTAAAACTCACAAAGAATCAATTAAAAGTCGTGTGTGTGTGTGTGTGTGTGTGTGTGTGTGTGTAATTAGGTCTTTTATAAATACAACAAGAAAATGGATGAGTAGGTGGAACTTTCTAGGCACACAGCACTTGCTGCCTGTGACCCAGAAGTTACAGAGGCCTGTGAGTCCCTCAAGGGGCCTGCTTTAAGGTGGAACCTTGTAGGGTAAGGGCACTTGGATATTCTTATCTAATGAATCACCACTCAGTGTTGCACAAGGTCACAATGACACACATTAATCAATTAGTTTCATTTCCTTGGGTATATCATGAACTAATAAGGGCTGTGAGTGACCTATTTTTCCTTCAGAGCAAGTGGGTTTTACTTGCTCGACACGATGAAAATAAGAGCTTCAGCACATGGCACACAGTACAGCAAGCAGTGTGATGTGGTCCAAATCGCTTTACTCTACTCATTGCAGCCACAGTGGAATAATCTCAAGGCAGTTAAGAAATAATTTTTTAAAACTCATAATGGTGAGTGGTGAAAACGCCTACTGCTTATTTGGAGCTGTCCCCAGGTCTTCATCTTTCTCTGTGATTCAGACAAAGACTGGAAAAGAGATCAACACCTCCCTTTATATTGGTTTCATTTTGCTTAATAGTATAAAGTGAAGCAACATAATCTGCTTATTACTTCACAAAAACTTAAGAGAAAAGTCAGACATTGCTTCTTCCATATGCAATTCTTAATGACATCACACATTTTAATGATAAAGTTCTTCATATGTACATATAGTCACGTTACTATTTTACTGAATAAAAACAAAGAGTCCCCCCCCCCGCTAAGATCTTGTAATTATGAATATGAAAACTTTCTGGTAATAAACTAGGCATTTGACCTCAAAGCCTCAAGTCACAACATTTATCAGCAGGATGATTAATCTTTACGAAAGGCAGGAAAACAAGACTGAGCCACCCACTCTGACATTTTCATTTATATATATATATATATATAAAAAAAAAACCCAAGCTAGTTTATGAACTGGAGGCATCATTTATAAAAAGTAGATCGTCCACTGAGAGTAAACTCTGATTTTATGATTAAAAAGATGATTATCTTTCTTCTTTTCTTCACTGAGAAAAGTGTGCTGGCATTAGACAGTGGCTCAGTTTTACCTAGAAATCTGATAAACTTTGCTCAGCAACTAGCCAACCTTTAGCAACAAGGAACTTCCATTTTTTTTTTTTTTCCTTTTCTGATTATTTGAAAAACTATAAATGAGATAGCGAACATTCTAAAGCACGAACTGGCTCCACTGATCTGCATGAACATGCACATTTTTGCCTACATCCAGCAGGCGGAGCGCAAAGCAAGCAAAAGTTCTAGTTAAGTCAGGAAGGAAGGAAGGAAGGTAGGGCCAGCAGCTAGAGAACAGGATGTGCTGCTTGAGCAGACTAGCAAAGGCGGGGCTGTAGTCATGAAGAGAAGACAAGAAGAAGAGGTTGGGTCAGCAGGAAGTGATCCCTTGCAGTTAGGATCAGGGTTGCTCTTAGCAGTGCCTCAAGGCTTAATCCATCAGGAATCAAATGGGGAAGATTCTTAAAAGATTTAGGCTCGAATTTTTTTTTTCTCCTGATTGTCTTGCCTGACTTTTGAACAGACTTTTTGAACAGGGGGTTAAGTAAACCAGTTCAACCATGAGAAAGCTTTGCTCCTGAGACAGCAGTGTTACATTCACAATTTAAAGTGAGGAAGGAAATTAGGTAGGGTGAAAAGAGTCGGTGTAGGGCCTGGGGAACTGGAGTGCAGGGAGCCAAGAGGTGCTGAGACAATAATGTGGCAAAGCACGGGACTTGCCTACTGACTACAAAGCACTTACCTGTGTTATTTTTTCTATTCCCTGGAAGTTGTGCTTTTCAAAATGTTCTGCTATGTTTAGGAAGGTGTGGCGTTCCAAATAGCAGCAATTACTCAGGACTATCAAGAGCCTCTGCTCCTACAATTCAAACAGACCATAGCAAGTTTAGACAGTACTGGTGAATTTAAGATATAACCCTGATCTTGTATTAAGTATAGTATAAGCTTCAGCCCTTTAACATCAATATCCAATGCTTTGATGTTCTTGGCTGTTTATTTCCTAAAGTTAACACACAGAGAAACATAATACAATCCCACTAATTGTTACTACATTTACACTGAGGAGTTAAACAGGGATTTGGGGGTAGAAGCTCAACAGTGAATTCTTCTCTGGAATGGTCAAGGCTCTGGGTTCTACATCCAATATCCTCCAAAGAAAAGAGTCAAATGTTTCATTTAACATTTTATGTACACAAAGGCCACATAAGTTGATATTATGAATAACTATAAAAAGTGTAGGAATGATTAGAAAATGGTTTATGAATCTTCTACAGCTTGAGAGAACACTTTAATGTCATACTATCTATCTGAAGGGCTCCTTATTCCTTCCTTGGCCCAGTGCCCTGAGGCAAACTCCCATCCCATGTCCATCCCAGCCTCCCCACAAGGCAGGGGGCGGGGAAGAATGCCTCCTGCTGCTACAGTCTTCAAGGCTCTGTCCACCTAAACAATTCCTTACAAAATTATTAGACAGTAATTGCAGTCTAATGAATACAGTGGCTTTTTACAGTTCAGAAGAACTATATCTGTAAATAAAATTCTAGGAATGGCCCCTGCTGTGCTGCTGCTGTGGTTCACTTCAGGACAGCCTGGGCCTGTGCTCCTTTAGGTGGGAGGCATTCTCTGGAATGGTGACTCATCCAGGGCCTTCAGTGGAGATCCTTCACTAAAACTAAGGCAAAACCACTTTCCAGGAAAGGTTCTCACCCACACTTGGTTACTCTTTCTGTGCAGAATCAGAGTAACTTACAGTTAAGTACTCCAGGGGAGAAAATGCAGAAAAACAGAGGTGCCTGCTCTTTGAGGCATGGGGGCTAAAGGATGAACTAGAGTCTCTAAAGTCAATAATCAAGCAAATCTATCTTCTAGTAATTATCCTGAGCTCAGCCAAATGCCCAGCGTGTCCTCACTTCTTCATTACGGTTTCCTATCATTGTTTCCAGCACGATGCAGTCTACTTACTGTCAGTCTTGGTCATCACCAGACAGACATAAAAGCCTAGAGCACCATTAAATAACCCAGAAAAACAAAAGGCTGCTGCTGGTGGCCCTGAAATAACTTTTAGATAGGAAATGGAATGTAAAAAAGGCCAGAGGAAGTCATACTCTATATGACATTATTTTTCCAAAGTGAATAGATGGCAGAGTGACAGAGAAAATAAGCGAGCTGGGCAAGGTGAGGCCATCTTCTCTTTTGCTACCTTCTGTTGTGTAACACATTCCTCCTATAGTGCATGAAATAAACGACTTTGCAGCAGACACTCCAAACATGCGGAACCCCTCAAATGTCTCAAGTGGCTTCAAGCCCTTTCTTTACCAGACTTTCATTTAGGATTAAAACTTCCATTCTGGTTGATTTGAGTGTGCAAGTCTTTCCTGCCTTGTTCCCCAGCTGTCTTGACTTGGTTTTCCCCATTACAACAACATTTATGGAACCTCTTCAAAGTGAGAAGAACTACTTCAGTGATCTAAAGACTAACTCTTGGCAAGTACATTTTGTTCATATATGTTATATGAAACATCATATGAAATGAAAGTGGGAAAAAACCAGAACAACAACAATCTAATTCCTGAGCTTGGATAGTTAATCTGGAGTCTGTTTGTACCTGGTAGAGAGACGTACATTTGACCATAACAGCCCCTGTATACGGAGGAACGAGCCTTACGTGGTACTTCTCTGTACTCCTAATCCGCACCAGCAATGAACGCTCTTGCCCTCAAAGCCCCTAAGGCTGGGAATAAGACGTCTTCTGACTCGAAATCTAGGTCTTTTTCTTGCCAAATCAGTGAGGAGTGCTATTCAGTGTTATCCATTTCCTTCTCGATAGTACAACCCTGAGAGGATCTGGGTCCTCTCAGAAGACAAGTCAGATCTGATGAGATCCCTCCACTAGGGAAGAACATAGGCTCAGACTCTGGAAACCAATGAACATATCTTGGGAAGTGAGTGGACAAGTAAGATGCTAGGAAGAGAGAAAGTGGAAACCCCGGGAGGCTGCTGACGACCTGCTGCGCCTCCGTACCTCATGGAGATGGGTCACATGGAACCATCTTGCTCTGCTCTTTAACCCCAGAGAAAGGCAGGAGGCTTAAAGAAGCACTCCAAGTCAGGGTCACACAAATCACTGGGACATGGCTGATGGGTTACACAGTATTTGCTGGGAGTTGGGAAGGGAACAGAGATCAGAAAGGTCACTGTACATCAAAAAGGCTCCGTCTGAGAGACCAAGAGAACAAAAGCATAGCTGGGACAGGTGGCTGGTACGGTCCGAGTTTCAAAGGCTCCTTCCTTCAGCTCCATCTCTCCTACTCCACTTTCTTCCTAGCTTCACAAGCAGCAGCTGATTCAATCCACTTCATAGCTTCCCTTAGCTCTTGCCACTTGTTCTTGCTGGGGGTTTTTGTTGTTGTTTTGTTTTATTTTTGTTAATACAAGCTACAGTTATCTGGGAAGAGGAACCTCAATTGAGAAAATGCCTCTATCAGACTGTTTATAGGAATTTGGTTTTGGCTTTGTCATATAACCTACGTTCAAATAAAAAAAAGGGGGACTTATAGGAAAAAAGCAGAGAAAAGTGAGCTTGTCAGGCTGAAGAGGCAAATGACAGGAAGGAAATGTCATGCCTTCTCTCCCCCACACCCCCAGTCCACCCAGACAACTCTGTAGCACTAGGAAACAGCGAATGCACCTTGTAACACTCACGATGCAGGTGGTATATTGAGCCTGTTTATGTAACTCCAGCTAAAGATTTTTCTCAGTGTTAAATACACAGAAATCTTTATACATCCTAATGTGGTCTGAGAGTATACTGCAGTGGCCACAGTGGCCATCTTCACATGGGCTTCCGGCTCAAGTGACTTAGATTGATTACCACAGCCACTCCCTTTAGAATGATGTGCTTGCCATTTTACTTACTGAAGCCAAACTGAAGTCTTCATGGATGCTTCCAAACAAATCAGGAGAAGAAACATCAACAGAAAGACTAAATGCAGAAGAGGCAAGAGAACAGTCACAGTTAAAACTGATGCAAAACTATAATAACTCCAAATGTTTTGATGAAAATGGCTATACAACTCTATGTAGATGTTCTTTGTATTTAATTATTAACATTAATTATTAATATCATAAAGAAGCACTAAGGACTACCTTTCATTTTGAGCCATATAAAACCTGTTTGGGGCATTCTCAATACTCAACTGACTGCATTAAGTTTAAAAATAATTACAAAATACCAAAATATCAACTAATACTCATATAATTAAAATGTTTTTGCCTATCAGAATTTCCAGAGAAAGATCTGAAACCCACTTTCAGAGTTACCTACTCATAGGTAAGCTAAGAAATTAGTTGATAACTCAAAAGCAATTAATTTACTGATTTAACAGAATCATAAGTAATACTTTAACAGAATTTTTCATTAATTTGACTGACATGAATAAGTATGTAAGTCTAACATGATGACATAGCAAATAATACATTAAAATAGAAATAAATAGAAATAAAATAAAAAGATAACAATCTGGAAAGAGTTGAAATATAAACAAATTGCAATTAAAATAGCACTAACTGATATAAAGTATATCTGAATAAATACAGCAGAAGATAAAGTTTGGAAATGCTTTAATACACCTTAGAATCCAGCAATGAATGAAACAGGAATTTTAACAAAGTAACAAGAAAGACGGATTTAACCGATGAGATCAAGGCTGTGAACACAGTATTCTGTTGGGGTAAGGCGTCTCATACAAAAAGTCAAGTCAAAGAAGACATGGAAAAGGGGAACAAGGTCAGGTAGGTGAGGGGGAAGCACAGGAGAGAAGCCCAGGGGGCCAAGAGAATGAATGGAGATAAGCACATCTGGGGTAGGGGGACCCTCTAGGAAGTGCCAGAGACCCAGGAGGTGAGAGACCCTAAGGACTCAATGGGGGTGACCTTAGCCAATACCCAACATTGGGGAGAGGGAACTTGAAGAGTCCACCTCCAGTAGATAGACAGGGCCTCAAGCAGAGGGACAGGGTTACTAACCCACAGTCAAAATTTCTGACCCAGAACTATTCCTGTCTAAAAGAACTGCAGGGGCAAAAATGGAGAAGAGACTGAAGGAAAGGTGGTCCAATGACTGGTCCAACTTGGGATCTATCTCACGGGAGGGCACTAAGGCCTGACACTATGATGTGCCTACAGATGGTAGCCTGGCATGGCTGTGCTCTGAGAACCCTACCAGCAGCTGACTGAGACAGAAGCAGACACATCCAACCAATGGTCTGAAGTCGGGGACCCCTATGGTTGAATTAGGGGAAGGATTGAAGGAGCTGAATAGGAGGGCAACCCCATAGGAAGACCAGCAGTCTCCACTAACCCAGACCCAGGGAGCTCCCAGAGACTGAGCCACCAACCAGGAGCATACACGGGCTAGGTCAAGGCCCCTGGCACATATATAACAGACGTCTGCCTGGTCTGGCCTCAGTGGGAGAAGAAGATATGCTTAATCCTTGAGAGACTTGAGGCCCCAGGGAAGGGGGAGACCTCTGGGGGTGGGGGGATAGAGGGGATCACCCTCTCAGAGGCAAGGGGGAGGAGGAATGGGATGAGGAACTGTGGGAGGGGGAATTGAGTGGGGAATGACTGGAATGTAAATAAATAAAATAATAACTAAAAAAAGACCTATGAACATTAAAAATGTGGAGTTAGGGAGATAAGTGTGGATTCAGTGCTTGTACCCAATTATGAGCAGCAGAGTCTAGCACCCATGTAAGTACAAGATAGGTATGATACCTCACCTGAACTCTTTTAAGTACATGGCTGGTGGAAATGGGCTGGCTTGACAAGCTGAGTCAGTGAACTCTGGGTTCAAGTGAAAGACCCTGTCTCAATATGGTAGAGTCATATCTGAGAAGAACACCCACCATCTACTTCTGTCCCCACAGTGCCTAAAGGCATGCGCGCGCGCGCACACACACACACACACACACACACACACACACACGCAAGCACACCGGGTATGAGCAATACATACAAATTTAAAAAACGTACTTGGTCACTGGAGGTGACAGTTTCATATACTGAAGAGCAAAAGTTAATATCAAAAGACAGAACAATTCTCAAATGGCCAACTAGACTGAAACAGTTTAGTCTGATACTGTGTTAAAGCAGGAATATTAGGTGCATAAGAGTGTTACATGCCAAGTGTCATCCAGCAAGACAGCACACAGAAGATTCACAGGCCAAGTGTCCACGAGACAATGGCACATCAGAAAAATGAGCACAACACTATGTGTTGCTGCTCCATGCAACAGTGTCAGGAGAGAACCACAAGTGTTTATCAAGAGTCAGGAGGACTCAGAAGGCTGGGGACTGCAGGGAGGGCAGCCAAGCATATAATAATAAGTTCACGCCAACCTAGGCTTCCTGGGAGACCCTACCTCAGTATGGAATGTATGCTTACATTTTATCACTCTTAAATGCATCAATGAGATTAATTCCATTTTTACTTACTGAGTAGTATCTATGTCTGCATCAGGCTTGGTGCTCAGTTGTTCCAGGCAGTATATAAAAACCTGGATTAAAAACAGCAAGTTTCAGTGATATAAATTTTCAGATATCAATCTATTTGAATATTAAAATAATTTTATATAAATTAAAGCAGAACTGTCTTAGGGAGAGGTGTGTCTGATAAGAATGTGTGTATGTGTGCATATGCACAGGTGAGTACACATGCTACATGGCAGAAATATATGTCCCATCAATGTCTAACTACAGAAGTGACAGAATAGTAACAGCACCTTGCGTGAATCATTACTATGTTCACGAATATATTTTAGGAGAAAGACATTTTTTCTTTTCTTTATTTACTCACAAAAATGCTCAACTTCACTTATGCACCTACAAAGCACTGGTCTCAGTCAAACTAGTTTTCAACTCTAGATGACTTACAAGCAGCCGAGTTTCATCTAATCTACTCTGCTATCTGAAGGAACTGCATACAAAGTACCATGAGGACACAGACAGGAGAACACAGTAGAAATGACCCACACAAGTACTGCTAAAACAAAGACAGAACCAGCCCTACATTAAGGTTCACTTGTAGCCCATCTTACTCTAACTACATATACAGAGGAGACTGTGAAAGAACCTGTATTTAGTAGTGATGTGAACATTACCAAGGCGAGTGACAAATCAACACATGGCTTCAGAGCCCACACCACCGTTTGCACTTACCTGCATGATATTGATGCATAATTGGCAAACCTCCTCCTGAGTTTTAGGCTGTTGAAAGACCTATGAAGAAGGATTCAGATTTAAAAAAGAAGTTTTGATTTTGCTGAGAAGACAAAACATTTTACTTGACAAGTTAAATATAAAAGCTAAAACATGGAAAACCATTCTGGCATCCTTACTCTGAAGGGCTAGCCTTAGGTGGCTGTCTACCTATCGTGGTTCTGACCCCTGGTTGGCTGACAATATCCAAGTCAGTGATTCAATCAGTCTGCAAGGACCCTGGTCTGCTTGTAGATGCTGGACCCACATTTTAACTGCTCAGCCTGCCCTGGAACCTGAATTCAACATGTCTATGTAGGTAACTAAATGAATGCAGTAAGAGAGAACAGCTCTTGGACACCGATTGCTCCATTGCTATTCCCAGGCAGGGATTTCTAAGATCTTATAAAGCAGGTGGAAGGGAACAGAAACTCACGCTGGCTTCTCCAGGTTTGCAATCGACAACACCCTTCAATGATTGCAGGGAGTGAACGATGCTCTGTTCAAACTGACATGGCTGGAAAAAAAGAACAATGCCCTCAAACACAGACAGCACTGGCTAACTAGATGTATTTATGGAGCTGAATATGCCAAAAGGACAAGTCCCCAGATGGACAGAAAAGAACAAAGATACAATCTGACCAGAAGTCTATGCTCGCTGACAAGGAGCAAATATAAGGTATTTGTTCACACTTGAGGACTACATTGCATGTGTATTAATAATGAGCTCAATTTTCTAGGCAGGTCACCCCTTGTACTGTTATTACAACTATCTGGAGGAGGTACAAGATCCTTAAAGTCAATTAAGTCATGGTACTCATTTTCTACATATTCTAAGTCAAAAAAATAAATAAATAAATAAAACTCACAAATACATTTAAACAAAGATACCCCAGGCACTTCTCTGGTCAAGGTCCCTGAGAACAGGAGGAGAGGTATGAGCATAGCACAGGTGGGGACTGGAAACTACAGAAACCTAGGGCCACAAGGAAGAACTGTGAATTGCCAGCATGGTTTCCAGGAAGGGAGAAACGTCTCAGGGTTGGAAGCTTTGGTAACTGTTGAGGGAATGTAAATTATTCTGTCCCCTTCAGAGGCTCAGAGTGCACACGCAGCAGAGCTGGGATGCAGACTTGTGCTCTAAGTCTCAACCTTCCTTTCCTGAGAAAGTTCTGTGATGAACCAGGACGGCATCCTTCTTCACCTGCATTTGACTAGGATGTCTTGGCTGACTCTAGATGCACCACTTCAGTTGTTTGTTCACATGACCCACTGGCTTCAGTTCTTTTTAACCCTGTGCATTTTATAAACAGACCAGGACCATTCTTCCTTAATACTCAGTCTAGTCATTTTCCAGGGTTCCTCTACAATAACCAGGCTATCCAGCAGAGCTCTGCTCTACGGGACAGGCCACAGCAGGCTGTGCATGCTGATTTGTTGACCAGGAAGGGGCTAAAACCAACGTCTGCTTTGTACTTGACGACTGAGTGTCGGTCAGTTTGGTTTAATGAAATGAGGACTTTAATTCTTAAACTGAACATATGGCTTTTTTTCCTTTGCACAAACTAATCTGGCCCAGACACATACATAGGCATTAAGCTGATGTCCAGCTTCCTACACCGATTTCATCAGTGCTTAATACCCAATCATTCTCTTTTAGCATATTATCTAAGCTTGCTACGATTAATAAATAGTTGCCTGGATGAGATTTTAAGATATAGTAAGAAATAATTCAAACAAGTAATTAGAATGGGGGCCCCAGTTACCACAAGCATTAATGTAACAAATAAAATCCTTTCTCCAAAACGTTGTAGTGAACAGTGTGCTATAGCACGCAGAATCACATTTACTTCTAAGCCCCACTATAAAGGCGCATCCTGCTCTTTCCTTCTATATTAAGGGGACTAAGGCCAAACAGATCCCTGGTCTGCCCTAGGACAGGCATCCTCTATGTCAGCACTGTTCAGAAGAGTGGCGTGTGCTAGGTGAATAAGCCACACAGGAAATGTGAGATATTCCAGGAACCATGTTAAACAGCTTAATTAGACCACTTAATACAACTTATTTAACAGCATCTCTTTGTTGGCTAGCTTTAACAGTCCCCTTGACACAGTAGAGAGAGATCTGAGAGTCTCAGATCAACAGCTGCCTAGATCAGATCAACCTGTGGATGTCTGTGGAAGATGTCTTGTTAACTGATATAGGAAGGCCCAGCCCACTGTGGGCAGCACCATCCTAGACAACCTGTTCTGAACTACCTAAGAAAGCTAATGGGAATAAAAGTCTGCTTCCAGTCATCAAGAACCTTTCCCATGTCTCCTACTTTACTTCACCAGCTGTGAAGTGAGTTCCTTGACTGAAGGCAATAGTGGGTGGAACAGCCTGGAGTCTTTTCCCTGACTTCCTTCAGTGATGCACCATGGCCTGGACCTGTAAGCAAAAAAAATCCCTTTCTTTCCCTAAGAAAGAAACTTTTAGTCAAGAGTATTTTAACACAGCAACAAAAATGAAACTAGAATATTTAAATGACTTAAACATATAATCAATATAAAAATATCTTATAGTCTTCTATATATCTCAGAGAGTGATGAGCTAAATATTATATATACCTCTCTATATAGAATAACTCATTTATTAAAAATAATGAACTTTCCCAGCTCATCTCTTGCATAACACTGGAAGTAGGCATGTCTTTTCTAAGTGTAAAGTACACTAAAATCCATTTATTTGACTTGGAGCAAAGCCTTGACCTTCAGAGGACAACCAGCTAAAGCTTCCAAAGTAAGTCTACCTGGAGCCCTGGAGCCTATGCAGGATGCCGGGAAAAGAAGATGCTGTGTGGTCTCTTGCCCATGGCTTACCAATGGCTTATAACTTGTAGGGCAAAGCCACTCTATTCTTGGCAGAAACTGGAAGTTCCAACCCCCACAATTTATTGTCTCTCCCTTGCAAAGGAGGACATGAAAGAAACTGGCAGTAGCCACATAGGCTGCTAGGCAGCTTTTTCCTGTGGCACAGGGACACCTTTTGGCAGGCGGCCTCTTAAGGCAGTGGCCATGGCAGCTCAGAGATTGCTTTATTTTCTTCCTGATAGGAGTAAGGTTCAATGGAACCACCAGGAGAGCCACACAGAGACCAGAGACAGGAGAGTCAAAGGCAGACAGTGACCCTGGCTGGCTGCATGACAAACTGTCTGGCTAGTGTGAGGGGAAAAGACAAGCCCTGTCCTGTGTCCTCTATGTCTCAGCAGTGACTCAGTCCCCATCAGATTGTTAGGAGCACCCCCCAAACAGGCAAGAAAACATGAAAAATTATAAGACATATTTTCAAAGGTACTTGAAATTCTTAACCCACTTGGAAAGAGGATGCTTCTAGACTAAACATATCAGCTTGTGCTTCTTGTCTTGCTTGGTTTTAGCTTTGGGGACAGAAACATCATTCTTCTGTCTTGATTTTCTGAAGACTTAAAGTTGGTAAGTGGTGTGGAAATAAGCATGATCTAATTAAAAGGTAATGCTAAAACTAAAACATAACTGAAGGAGTGATGTCACAGGATAACTGAAGGAGTGATGTCACAGGA
>JADRCH010000156.1:2166075-2183737 GCA_019843965.1 Rhynchomys soricoides | reverse complement strand
CTGAAGGAGTGATGTCACAGGATAACTGAAGGAGTGATGTCACAGGACACGTGGCTCTAAATCAAGCCACTGAGCGCACTCCTTTAGATGCTGTGGTCAGCAGTAAGTAGAACTGACTCCAGGGAAGGATAGTGTAAGATTACTTTAAATTTCTAGAAACTATAATATAAGGTAAAACGAGTATGATCCTTATTAACATAAAAACATTTATTCTATATAATAAACAGTAATGACTAATAAAAAAGGATTCCAACTTACTAGGGAAGTCAGTCCTTCATTATCAACAATCCAATCTTCTTTTTCAGCTAATCTCTTTATTTCTATATGGAAAACAAGGACACAAATACTTTCTATTATAATTATCTCACTGAACTTCAACAGAACCAAAAACATTTATGGGTTTGTAGCTTTTAATGATTTTACATGTTCGTGAAAACAGAGATAAAACTCAGTTATGTTTTTCCCCACATTTTCTAACAGAATGTTCACGTAATGCATTACTAGGAGAAAAGCTACTCACAACAGTGCTTACTTACTCAGTATTCTTTACAACAGTGCTAGACAAGTGCAAAATAAGCCTTGGAGTCCAGGACTTCTGTCTGCTCTGAGCTTGGTGTAGCTTAGAGTCACTGTTGAGACCTCCCTCTCATCCCTGAATGGTGGCTGGCTCTCACTTGGAGTGACACTTGCCCAAACTTTCAGCAGGGCAGGCTTGCTTAGGTGCAGGTGGGAGGAATGCTTAGCTTCTTACCTACATTTCATTCTTTCTCCTTTGACACATGTTTTAACTTCCAATTGTACAGTGCAAGCCCCTCCCCACTTAGAATCCTGGTGGCAGATATCGGCCTATGCCGTTTATAATAACGTTCTTGTTTTTTTAAAACATTTAATACTTTAAAGGTCACTTAAAAAAAAAAACAAACAACTTTTGGATTATGTAGTGGTTTGAAAGAAAATGGCTCCCATAGGCTCATAGGGAGTGGCACTATTAGGAGGTGTGGCCTTGTTGGAATAGGTGTGGTTCTGTTGGAGGAAGTGGGTTACTGGGTACCAGCTTTGAGGTCTCATAAGCTCAAGCTAAGCCTAGCAGCTTAGTTCACCTCCTGCTGCCTGCAGATCAAGATGCAGAACTCTCTACTTCTTCTCCAGCACCACGTCTACCTGCACACTGCAGTGTGCTTCCCACAATGATGATAATGGACTAAACCTCTGAAACTGTTAAATGTTTGCCTTTATAGGAGATGTTATGGTCACAGTGTTTCATCACAGCAGTAACACCCTAATGAAGACAGTGGCTCTATACAGAAAATTCTGGAAATATAAAGAAAAGCATATATATCTATTATCCGTAGAAACACTGCTAATGTGTTCTGATTTCATGTGAATTTTACAATTTACTTAGAAAATATCCACATGTTTTTATTTTACATAAGCTTTTATATCCAACAGTTTCTATTTAAAATTTATTATAAAGGTATTCTTATATTCTTAGTTTCAAGTACACCTACCTTCATTTCTGCAATGTCTTAAATCTTAGTTATTTTGAAAAGATACTTTAAAAAAAAAAGAAAAAAATCTTTTCTACAGCTAGAAATGAATAAATAGATGCAAATTTCTCTAATACTAGTTCTGTCTTATTTTCAAGGCTTTGGAAGCTGGAAGGAAGCCAGCTCAGGTAACTTTGTCCAGTAAAAGTTATTACTTTTTCCTAAGATACCTTCAGCTGTATGTTGCAATGTCACCATTATGCAACGTATACGGAGATCCAAAATTAGGTCCTGGATAATCTGTAACATGTCATTGGGAATCTCCAGGGCAGTCAGTGATTCATATGTCAGCCTGGTAAACAAATAAAACGCAGCACAAGTGAGAAAATGGGGATCCAAGCAGCCCTGCCCTGCCTGGACTATCCTGTACTTAAGCCTCATGGAGCTTATGAGTGACAGCATTAGGATGAAAGAGGAGAGAGGACAGCAGGGACTGTACAGGGTCCCTGCAACAGATGGGTGCATGTACAGTACATACACCAGAAATGCTTAAGAACCACTTGGTTAGATTATAAGTGAGAAACAGAAGCATCAGGACAGAGGGACAGGAAAATTCCTCACTGACATGTTAAGCAACGTATCTTGCTCTGGGGTGTTGACTGTTTTAAAAATCACTACAGCAAACAAATGTATGTAAACCCACTGAGCCCTTTCAATGAGCACAGCTCCCATGTGTCCACACTTGCCTTATGGTCTGGATAACGTGTGCGAGCCACTGCCCTGAGAGCTCTGCCTGCACCTCCCAGCCGCCATACTGCCTTCCATCCCCTTCTCGGAGGCTGAGTGGGAGCAGGGCTCCTCGGATCAGCTTCACCAGGGAGTGCATTACTTCTTGAATCATTTTCTAGAAAATGAAAAGCAAAACTGCATTATAATCATCAATCTGGTGGAGTAAAGAATGTCCTAAATGATAAGAAAGTATCTTGACTGTAAAGTCTTCAATAAATCTGGGAGAGAAAGCCCAGTGCTCTAAGAAGTCGACATTCTCACCCCTCACTTACCTTAAAATCATTTTGTCTCTGCCTCACATTCTTTGATCTTTCAATCTGGCCTGACTTCTCAGCAGTCTAAGAAATTGAAAAATAAAAAAAATATTAGCTCTTTTTTAGAAATAACTTAGAAAAGAAATGCTTTAACATCCATACATGAAGACACAAGACTTAACCTGATTAAATGAAATGCTAAGACATAACGAAGTTAGCCTTTGTCTTTGTATGCACACACCCAAGAATCAAGTTGAGACTGCACATTTTGTAGAATTAGGTGTGCCATTTCCCATCAACACTCTGTGCAACTGAAGCACACAGTACATCGTGCCCAGAACAGTACTCTTCCCATCACATCTCACTGCCTGGCACAGGAACAAAGGGAGAGTAAACTCTGAGCTGAGGGGACGATCTCCACAACAGCTGTGCCATTCCTTTGATAAATATTTATCATAAACATAAGCACCATATCTGTCCCTTTATTTATAAATCACTGTCTTCTTCACAGTGTACCTTAGGAGTGTATACATTTTAGAATTATTTATTTCTGTTTACTCATAAAGCCTATGTTTTTCTTTACTTAATGTAATGTATGGGAGACTGTTTTCATAGTTAAGAGAAATCTATTCAACTGGACTTCTGCTAGTTTCTTGTTAACAAATGTTCTGACAACCAAATACTACTATATCAAAATGCCCTAAAAGGACAAGCTTGGGACATTTTCAGATAAAGAAGCAAAACAAACCAAGCACCGAAGAACTCTAATGCTTCATTAGCATAAGACAAAACTTACCCATTAGGTTTAAAATTTTCAGGTACTGCTGGCTAAATTTAAAGACATGTCAGAAGGCCTTTCAAGTTATAGGGAGACACATCATAAATAATTTCAATATTCCCTTGACATCAATGTGAGAACAGAAGTCATGCTTTTTATATGTGCATATTTAACACACATGCTAGAGCTATGGAGCTGGTTTAGCCAATGGACATCACTGACATGAATGAGTACAAGAAGGGTTAGGCTGCTGTGCTGATTAGGAACCAGGATCAAACACATACATAAGCACATACCCTTTACTTCTATGTCTTAAAATTTCATATTATGTTGTCATATACATAACACCCTTTAACTAACATGACTTAAAATCCATATTAAGCTGTGAAGCTTTTATCATTCTTCTTTGTAAAAATATACTTTTGTTTTGAAACTTAAAAATGTAAATTAAAAGTTTACATCATAATCACTGAAAAAGCAAACTCCTGAGTTCACTGCCTCATGCCAGTCCAAATTCTTTGCACAAGATGGATCGTCTCCTTTGTTTGTAACACACATGAGAAATATTTTTATATACTATTATTTAAAATGCTAAAGTGTATTAAGTGTAGTAAGCAGGGAAATGGCAGGATTAGCCTGAATGTTACAAGGATGCAGGCCATAAGCCCAGGTGAGATGCTGCCACAGCCAGAAAGGTACCACACCAAACAGTTTCTCTCTCCCATCCAGACAAACCACAGAGCTCTATTGCTCTGCCTTCTGCTTTGTTCAGCTCACAAAGTGATACACAGCAGCGTTCTGAATGCTACCAATGGTCTGATCTTAGTTTGGGCCATACTCTTCTCTTCTCTTATTTCGCACTAATTTTGCCTTTAGTTTCAAATACTATCTTCCTTATGGGTATTTGCAGCTCAAATCCTCTGAGACTCATACAGGGATCTTAAACTACCTGCTATCTCTTCAGTAATTCACAGGATCCTCTCATGCAGCACACTAAAAAACCAGAAACCTGGCAGGTTTCCCTCAAGAAAGAGACTTTGTGAACAGCACCTGCTTAGCTATAAGTCTGTTTCATTGCTGTATCCGACTACTTGCCTTGATCTCTCCCTATGAGTCACCAGCAAGATCTGCACACCACCTCTGAATACAAACTATGCCCACTACCTTCTCCCCACCTTCATTGACAACACCTCCTCCACTCCTATTCTTCTTGCACACACAGACCTATGATTTCCTCCCATGATTCTCTCCAAAAGGCACTAGGCCGCCAGTCTCACCCTAACCCACTGACAGGAAAGCCTGCTAGGATCTGTGCATGCCAGGGCTCTCCTTGGAACCTCCCCTTGGTGACATGTGTGTTGTGTGAGCTCCTTTGTCTACTTCTTGTATGCTGAGGCTCAGGTGAGAGATTATGTTCTGAGTCCCTCTTCCTCCCACCCCATTTCTGACCACTTTCATTAGGAGCCTAGCTTTGTTCCTTTGATACACATCCACAGAATTAGGGTGAGTTTTTAAGAATTAACTTTTATTTGATCTCTTCAAGAGGGGAAGATAGTAAAGTTTATCTTAGTCATTGTTTTATTTACATGGTATCTGAGTATTTTAGAATGGATTTATGCATATACACTATGTGTCTATACATGTATAGCATGTACATATATGTGGATGCATAATCAGTACGTGGCACACTGTGGTTAGAATACTGTTCTGAACATACTTTCAAAAGCATCTCTACCTTCAACCTGTGCTGATTTAAATGCCTTCTGAAATCACCTAGAGATCAAGTCTTGTTGTGACAGACTGGCCAGCCACAAGGGTAGAGTATGCTATGCTAAGCATTGTGCTTGTGCTTGTGTGATTATGTGTGCTTGTGTGCTTATGCCATGCCATGCCATGCCATGCCATGCCATTCTAAAAAGCCTGGTGGAGCTCTTTGCTGGAGACCCAATGTCAATAAAATGGAGAGCAGATGGCCTAGAGTTTTGTGTGATAGCAACAGTTTCTGATTGTTTTGATATTACAGACCTGAACAACCTCAATATAGAATACAGAGGGTTCAGAAGGTCTGCCTTATTTAAAAGCAAATCTTTTTAAACTTTTAATAACATTTAAATGTGCTTTAAGCTCTGGAACTTTTAAAATGCTGATTCCTAAGATATAAGAATTATTTGATACTTTAAAATATACTATGCTTGAAGCACACTCACAGGTGAGACAGTATTATTAACCATTTCGTTAACTAAAGCCTCAGTCCTTTCCTGCACAATCAGACCAAAACCAGTTTGTGGTGAGCCCAACGGCAGATTTCACTGCTCTGATTCACATGGCCCAAATAGTTTAAAGAAGTAACTACTGTTTAAACTGTTAGAACTTGTAGCGACCAGCTCTTAGCAAAACAGTTCTACAATTCTTTAAAAGGCATTTAAAGCGAACAGTGTCTAAAGCTCTCTTAGGTCAATTATCTAAAGCGCCGGACCTCCTTCCAATGTCCAGTTAATGAACTTTCTTGTTTCCCTCAGGGACTGGCTGAATGGGTACATTTCCTAACGCTTCTGCTTCCTGCAACTTCCCAGGAGTGGCTTTTAAGCTTTTCAATCGAGTAAATGCTCTAAAAACATGCAGAGTTTTTTCTAACCAAATATTTACATATTTACCTAGGTAGTATCTATAAAGAAGTATATTCTCTTTTAACTGAAATAGTTAAGATCAAAAGCATTTGTCAACTTTATGACTCTAGAAAGAAATAAAGCAAGCACTCTACATTTGGGATTTGCCACCTATAAGAAATGATCCAGCCATGTGGTGGTGGTGCACACCTTCAATCCTAGCACTCAGGCAGGTGGATCTCGCTGGTTCAAGGCCAGCCTGGTCTACACAGCACTACATAGAAAAGTCCTATCTCGAAACAAACAAAAATAAATAAATGAACGAAGGCAGGGAGGCAGGCAGGCTCAAAACACTTGGTGGGAAAACCACCAGAAAAAAACACTTGGGTGGAAATAATTAACATGGCACTTACAGCCCATTTTGTAGGGACTCGTTTTTCATATGCATTCATCTGCCTTGACATATTTTTGTGCTACGGTAGAAGTTCATCAATCTACTACTTTCCAATGCTACTAAATCTTGGTTACACCTTTATGTGCTAGGTCAATGTCATTTCAAATACAGCAATAATTCTAATGGAGGATATGACACTAGGAATAAAACATTTTAGATCAGACTCTGCCACTGGGGTGCATGCTAACTTATAAACACAGCTACCACTGAGTATCAGTTGCTTCTTCTCAAGATCTACATGTGAAGAGATGACAATGAAACTTTTTACCAGTCCATAAAGTGACCAAAATTCAAAGTGCATTTTTTTTGGATGCATGTAATTTTTCACACCCTCATAATTGGGGACAGATGCACATTGTGATTAAGGAACGTGGTAAATGTGAAAAACTCCAAGTGAAGTGCTGCTCCTCACATACACAAGACCTACAGGACCAGAAGAGGTCAAGATGGAGTGCAGAGGTCATAAGGAACTATAAAAATGACACTCCCCTCCTCGACACACCAGAATCCTATGACTGCTGAGTCTACAGAGACCAGAGGTTCAAGAAACCTGCGATGAGAGCCTGAGAACTGAGAACTTCACCTTTTAACTCACAGCAGCTGTGCCAGCAATCCATGCCATAAGGTCTCTTTTTACTGCGTACTTTCCAGTACACTCTTGATATGTCTTGAGGGTTTTGCTTTGGCTTGTATATTGCTCAGTTAGGTCTTAGGGCTGCTGTTTATTTTTTCTGCTTAGCTTATTAAAGGCATTCACTAGACTCTTCAGCGTATCTCACATTCACTCACTCCTATATCCTTCCTCTTTCTCTCAGACTTACCCCCCCACCTTTTTACTGTTTACTGATTGTACCACTATTATCTGTGGACCCAACAGTATACCAGCTCCCCTCCCAGCTTCTCTACCCACTTCAATGTTTTAAAGTTGATCTAATCGTCAATTCTTATCCTCATCACGCCTACTTCTCTCCCACTCCTAATCCTATTAACTAAAATCCAAGGCTACTCCACACCATGGTGGCTGTTTATCCTCCATGAGCAATTGCAGTCAAAGGTGTCACTGCTATTAATTGGCTACCATGACTTTTGCACAGTGGTAATAGCAAGCAGATGTGGCTGCTCTTCCAGTTAATAATATACTCAGGGAATAATATAGAGTTTATATCAGACACCCTGAATTCCTAAGGAAGTATTTTCTAAACTACACACTCAATTCTACTATAACCAAGTCCCACTTAAACATTACAAATACTTCAATAGCTGATAAAATTAAATATACAAAGCAAAATACCACCAGATGCATGAGTCCCAATGGAGTACGAAAGCAATAGAAGAAGACAAGATAATATATCGCCTCCAAAAATTATTAACCCTACAGTAATGCCTTCTAGTGAGAATAAGTTAAATGAAATCTTAGACAGAGAACTCAATGAATTTGGAAATGTTAAAAAAACAAAAACAAAAACAAAAAAAACCCACCACAAATAAATAGCTGAAAAATAAATACAGAAGGCAAAACATGCCACAAAGGAGGAATTCAACAAAGAGACGAGCTACTTAAATGTTGGAAGAGAAACAGAAAAGTTATTAAGTTCAATTTTAAAAATTTGCAGAGTCTCAGTACTTAGAGTAAATCAGGTAAATTAGAGAAAACAGAGTATCTGGGGTTGAGGGCAAAGCGGAGGAGCTCGAACAATCCAACAAGGACAAAGACAGGTAAGAAGAAGGTACTAATGGGCATCTGAATACACACTTGACACTGAACAAAATCAACCTTAAAGATAATGGGCATAGAAGGAGGAAAATCTGGTCCTAAAGGCATAGAAAACAACTCTCAGAGTTAGGAAAAGAGATGCCACACTGGACACAGGAGGCATTAGGACACCAGATGGACAGGACCAGGAAAGAACCTTAGCACATCAGATCATAATAAAAAACACTAAATATACAGTACAACAACAACAAAAAAGCAACAAATGAGAAACACCAGGTCATATGGGAAATTAGCCCATTAGAACAACAGTACTATTGGTTTGAAACCTTAAAAGCAAAGATGGCATAGGTAACAACTGTCTACCCAGATTACAATATACAATAAAGGAACCTGTCATAACTGGCACTAAGCTTTAGAGAAGATACTTGGAAGGATACTTCAGACCTAAGAGAAAAATGAGTTCATTCACAAGGCTACAGGAAGGAATAAACCACACAAAAACTACAGTTAAGCAAGAGAAGAAGGAAAGAAGCAAAACATTACAACACCAACAAGATGGCAGAAAACAGTACACATCTTCAATCAAAATTCAGAATGCTGATGGTCTCAGTTCCCCTCCAAAAGGCACCAGCTAGTATACTGAATCAAAAAGCAAGGATCTTCTTTGTTGCCTCCAAGAAATGTATCTCACTTCAAAAGATAGATAGTATCTTCAGATAAAGGATGGAGACACATAGTCTAAGCAAATGAACCTAGAAATCAAGCAATTATCACTCAACTGATACCCCCAATTTAGTACTGTTTTTCAGTAATACATAACGATTTTCTGAATTTTAGTGGTATCTGTTGCATTACCCACACAAACAAGCAAGCAAACATAGTAAAATTAAACCAAGACAAAATAATTTAAGAGATCTGCAGCACAGCATGAGGGTGATAACCAACTCTTCTCACACTATCCCATAAACAGTAAAGCACATTAGCATATTCCTCTAACCAACCTGATATTATCCTGATATTCAAACCAAAGAGAAAAGAAAGAAAAAATTACAGATCCATTTCCCTGATTAACATAAACCCACAATCAATTCTCAGACACATTTAAAAGATTATTTATCATGAATAAGTTGGCTTTACTCCAGAGGGCTAGGATTATTAAATATGCATAAATTAACCAATACTACAAATTAGTCTCAAGGACAGAAATCACATGGTTATCTTGATAGACCCAGAAAAGGCTTGACAAAATCCAGCATCCCTTTCTGTTAAAAGTCATAAAAACTCCAGTGACATTCTTTAATAGAAAAACAAAATCTCAAAATGCATATGGAAGTAAAAAAGTTCCCAGGGAGCCAAAGCAATCCTGGGCAAAAATAATACTGCTGGAGGTATCACCACACCTAATTTCAAACTATACTGTAGAGCCATAGCTATAAAAACAGCACAGCACTGGCACAAAAATCACACACATAGGCTGATGGAAAATAACAGATGACCCAGACATAAACCTACATACCTATAGCCACTTGGTTTTTGACAAAGATAACAAAATACACATTGGAGAAAGGATAGCATCTTTTTTTTTTTTTTTTAAAAGGGTAATACTTTTATTAATTCTATGAGAATTCCATACAAGTTGCTTTTTTAAAAATTGGATATTTTTCTTTATTTATATTTCAAATGTTATCCCCTTTCTTGGTTTCCCCCCTCCTAGAAACCCCCTTATCCATTTCCCCTCCCACTGGTTCTATGAGGGTGTTCCCCCACCAACCCACCCATTTCTGCCTCCCCACCCTAGATTCCCTTACAATGGGGCATCTGTCGAGCCTTCATAGGACCAAGGACCTCTCCTCCCATTGATTCCTGACAAGGCCATCCTCTGCTACACATTCGGCTGGAGCCATGGGTCCCTCCATGTGTACTCCTTGTTTGGTGGCTTAGTTCCTGGGAGCTCTGGGGGGTGTCTGGTTGGTTGATATTGTTGTTCTTCCTATGGGGTTGCAAACCCTTTGGGCTCCTTCAGTCCTTTCTCTAACTCCTCCTTTGGGGACCTCGTGCTCAGACCAATGGTTGGCTTCAAGCATCCGTCTCTGTATTTGCAAGGCTCTGGCAGGGCCTCTCGGGAGACAGCTATATCAGGCTCGAAAGGACAGCATCTCAAAAAACAGCACTGTGAAAATTCAATGTCTACATGTAGATGAAAGTAGATCTTTATATCTCACGTGCACAAAACTCAACACCAAATAGCTTAAGGACTTCAATATTAGACTCTGAAATTGCCAGAGGAAGTAGGGAGCATACTTTAAGATAAAGGCATAGGTAAAGTCTTTTTGAATACAAATTCAATTTCTCAGGAAAACAGGCCAGTAACTGTGCTTCTCTCAACCTTACCAGAAAGCTTCACTCTGCAGTGATCAGAGACTCATAATTGGTCAAAGTGCTAAGAATAAGTGACTGATGGTCAGCCCTAAATGGGATGCCTGCAGAAGAAGATGCAGAATGAATTACGAGTCAGAGGACAGGAAGAGTGCTGTGAAATGTTGTCTTCTGGACATGCCATGTCTGCTACCCTACCTAGTGAACTCACAGCAGCTGTGGGTACTTGAACAAGATGTACACAAAATCAAGCCTATGAAATTCAATCAAGAGAGGATATGACTCACGAAGCCTTAACCCTATTGGCAGATGTTGGTAATGAGGAAGAGAAGCTAGTTTTCTTTGGAGTATGTCCCTGGAAGGTTGTAACTGCCCCTAGTGGATGCGCCACCCCCATGTGTATAGGCATCACTCACTGGACTCTACTTGATGAAGCTGGGAGGAAGACTGCTGTAGTGGAGGAAAGGGTGTGGCTATGACCAAAGTACATTGTACGACTATGCGACACTCTCAAAGGATCACTGAAAATATTATATTACGAACATACTCAGTGATGTTGACGCAAGTGTGATGATTTATAAAACACACATTCAAAGGCAGGGGCCAGATAACTTGCGTGACTACTAAGTTCTTTTCACTGGGAAACTCAGATCTGAGCCCCAGGGCCAGTGCTCCTCCTTGTCTAGCATTGCTTGGTCATACATTAAACATCCACACAATTTGGCCTGGTTGACATTCCACTAGATTCTGAATCTCTAAATTGACTTCCTTGACCTCTCTTTATATGAGCATCTCATTTAACCCTTAGGACCACTGTGGAGCAAGAGAGTCTTGCTATTCCATGTTTACAGATAAGAAAACTAAGTCTCAATCACATAACAAACTCAAGGTCACAGGGCTTTATAACGCTTTTAATGAATCTTAAAAAATGTGAAAATGGCTAATTTTGGTGTGTGATGTATTTATTCACTTGCCAGTTTCTTTAATAATAAAGTTGATTAATTTTTTAAAATATGCAAAAATGGGTAAAGGTGTTAGATATCTAAGACTTTTAAGAAGAACCTCAAAACCTTAGTTTTAAGCCCCAAAATTCAGTGACCTGTAGTCAGAAGTGTATACATACCTCACTGAAAAGACTTCCATTAACATATGAAATCCAGAGTTTCCAGAAGTTAGGCAGCTGACTTAACACAAGCTTGGTTAATTTTTCAACAAATGCCACTCTGTGAGGAGTCTTGTACCTCCATGCTAAAGGGTAAAAGAATAAAACACTATGAATACATTTGTGAATCAAGAAGAAAAATCTACTGGAACACAGTGACCCTGTCCCCTCCCCTTGTTTCTGATGAGGCACTTCTCTCAGCATTAGACTGGCAATGCCAGGCATCAGAGAAGGGGAGAGCAACTGCCAAGGCCTCAGGGGACAGTGCTTCACCCTTGTCCTCAGGATTGTACTGTGGTTCTTTGAATATCTTTGGCACACGGGAAGTGGCACTATTAGGAGGTGTGGCATTGGTAGAGGAAGTGTGTCACTGTGGGTGTGGGGTTGGAGGTCTCCTAGTGCTCAAGCTCCTCCTAATACAGAAGAGGGCCTCCTCCTAGTTGCCCGCTAAACATAAGTCTCTTCCTGGGTGACTATACCAAAAAAGATGCCCCACCACACCAAAAGGACACTCGCTCAACTAGGTTCCTAGCAGCTTTATTCATAATACCCAGAAACTGAAAACAACCCAGATATCCCTCAATCGAAGAACGGATTAAGAAAATGTGGTATATCTACACAATGGTATACTATTCAGCTATTAAAAACAATGACACCGTGAAATTTGCAGGCAAATGGATGGGACTAGAAAATATCATCCTGAGTGAGTTAATTCAGACCCAGAAACACTCGCATGGTTTGTACTCACTTTTAAGTGGACATTAGCCACAAAATGCAGGACAACCATACTATATATAATCTTCAGACCCAAAGAAACTAAGTAATAAGGAGGGCCCAAGGAAAGAGTCTCAGTCAGGAGAGGAAACAAATAGTTATCAGAGGTGAATGGATAGAGGGAACTGGATGGGAGAAGGGGTGAGGAGGAGAACAGGGGTGGAGAAAGGGGGGCAGAGAGAGCTGGGATTGAGAATGGAAATCAATGGAGAGCATCTCTGGTGACTAACTGGAGACCTGAGACAGGGGAGACTCCAAGGAGTATCTAGGGGCAACCCTAGTTGAGATTTCTACCAACTCTGGGTAAAGAGACTAAAGTGGCCACCTCCTGTAACCAGGTGGGACTTCCAGTGGAGGGAGGGGGACATCAACCCACCCACAAAACAGTCAACCCAAAATTTGTCCTGCCTACAAGATGTGTAGGAATAAAGAGGGAACAGAGACTAAGGGAATGGCCATCCAATGACTGCCCAAACTTGGGACCCATCTGGATCATGTGAGAGAGCCAACACCTGACACTATTAATGATACTCTGCTACGCGTGCAGACGCAGACAGGAGCCTAGCATAACTAGCATAACAGGAACCTAGCATAACCCTCTCCTGAGAAGGTTCAGACCCACAGCCAAACATCAGGTGGAGTTTAAAGAACTTGTGGAAGAGTGGAACATAAAATTGAGGGAGCCAGAGGAGTCAAGGACACCACAAGAAGACTTACAGAGTCAAAGAACCTAGGCCTATGGGGGCTCACAGAGACTTGAACCACCAACCAAAGAGCATACAGGGGCTGGACCTAGACCCCCTACACATTTGTAACGGATGTGCAGCTTGGTCCCCATGTGAGTCCCCTAACAATTGGAGTGTGGACTGTCTCTGACTCTGTTCCCTGACACTGGATCCCCTTCCCCTAGCTGGACTGCCTGGTTGGCCCTCAGTGGGAGAGGATGTGCTTAGTCCTGTTAGACCTAGATATCCCAGGGTGGAATGGTATACAAAGGGGGCTTCCCCTTCTCCAAGGCAGTGGGGGGCATTTACAAGGGTGGGTGAAAATTCAGACAAGAATCCATGAACACACTAAGTGCAATCACATAAAGACAGCACTCCATGGCACAGAAATATAAGGTGAAAAGTATACTACCTCATCTAATAGAAGAAAACAGCTGGAGAAATTCAGCAATATTATCCATTTCCTGGTTCTTCTATCTTTAGCTATAAGATAATCACACCCTCTGGCTATGGGTTCCTCTCTAACCTCCTGCTGCCTCTGGCTGCTCCCCACACAGCCACACTCAGGCCAGAACACAGCAGTCACCAACTCTGGGGTCCAGTCCTAACCCTCACTCTATAAACAAACCTAGGCTTCTTTACAAGGTATCCCTAGGCAGGGTTGTCTTTTGGCTCAGTGTCTGAAACTTCTGTAGCACGAATAATACCATGAGTTCTGTCCTAAGCAGAAAAAGAGCCCAGGTAGTAGACAGAAATAAAGAAAAACAGACAAGAAGTGTTAGCACTGTATTCCGGGGGGGGGGGGGGGGGGGGAGAGCCAGCAGATTTATTTTAAAACGCCCACCCCCATTTTGCCTGTTGATAAAGAGCTGTAAACAGGTTTCTTATAATTCTTTGTCAAATGCTTTTTATATATGGAAGCAAATATAAATATGTTCTCTTCACTGTCAAAAGCCCTGTAATTGCTGTAGCTCCCAAACAGCTTGGCTCTCTGCACTTCTCACCACTGGTTCCCGGAGTGTCATATTCATATAGAGAGCATTTCTGCAGACTGTTTCATTTGGGATTATTCAAATTAGCAAGCTTTCTCCTAACAGACAAGATTGCCTTGTGTGTTTAGTTAAATCTGATGTTTTTACTAGATAAAATCCTTCTCATTTAGCACTTGGGCAATAAGAATAAATCCCACAAGAATCACCGGGTCAAAAAGTACAGCTATAGGTAATGTTGAGAAGGACCTCATTCCGTGCTAAGGGCTTCTGTCCACTCTCAGTAGAAACATGAAAACAGAAACTTTGTTATAGTCTCACCAACAAACTAGCCCCAAAACCCAAAACCAAACAGAACAAAACCCTGGGGGGCTTTGTGGGACTGAAGTATTACTGTCTTTTACAATTGCCACTGTCAGGAACGAGTGAGGACTTCAAGTGCTTAAGAAGCGTGGAAACTTCCTTTTGCCAGTTTAGGGCCTCTGCATGCTTGGGCACATTAGCATTTCTATATTGTGGGGCAAGATTTTAAATTCATTTTCATAAGGAAAAGGCATGGTTCTTTGTATCCAAACTTTTATTTGTTCCCCAGGTGAAAGCCTGAAGATTACCTGTGTGCTCTGATATGATCTATGTGGACTGTTGGCTAACAGAGGAATCTCTGCCTTCAGAGTTTCTTGAATGGACAAATTCAACATAAGGTAAGTCTACCAAGAAGCAGATCTCATCTGACAACATGGCTATTTTCCCTAAAAGTAACTGATAACACCAAGCTACTTTACTAACAGCAGACATGTTGCCTGGAATGCACATGCCTGATGCTAATGGAAAGGAGACAAGGTCATTGGAACCCCTAGAACTGGAGTTCTGTACAGATGTTGTAAACCACCACTTGGATTCTGGTAACCACATAAGTGCCTTCTGCAAGAGCACCGAGGGCTCTTACCTACTGTGCACTTTCTCCAGCTCCCAAATTAAACTCTTTAAACTAAAGCACTAGAAGAGTTGCCTGACTGTAGCAGCTGCATGGCCTTTTCTCAAAAAGACTATTCAAAGCACCATTATTCCATCACACAGGTTTCTGACTACTGCTCTGCAAACCTACTGTGGAATACTCACCCACAGCATATGCGTTCTTTGCTGGGAAATCAGTGAAAGTGGCATGGACAGAACTCACATCCCTGTGAAGCTGGCACAGCTTGAACGGTCTGACTGTGCACTCTACCTATATATATGAGAATCACTCCGATTCATACATGCCCCCCCCACTAGTCTCAAAGCAGCTGATCAAGAAAATGATCCTGACTTCTTTCTGACTTAAAAACAAAACATTATTTGAAAAACCACAACAGGAGCAAACAGTAATTTAGGTCCTCTCTTAAATCCATTAAGTATTAAAGCTGAAACCATTTTATGATGAGAAAATTAGTTAACAATTATTTTTTAAAAATAGCAAACTGATTCCAAATGCTTAGTTCAGCAGATCTTTCACGGCAGACTAGTGGATAAATAACTTTGTCTCAGTTCATAGTAATGGAGAAGACTGGCACAGCTCTGGGCAGTGCTGTCAGACAGACACCATAGTGCTGGATGTGCTGCAAGTACTTAGCATACTGTTGCTCAGTCATCCAGGCCCTCAGTACTTAGCATACTGTTGCTTGGTCATCCAGGCCTGTGCAATGGTGTGGTTCCAGGGCCTGCCCCATGCAGCGTGGGGAGAACTCGAGAGTACTGCACTCCCTTTCATCTTTTACTACTGGCCAATTTCCTTAAGCATGAAATGGAGTCTTTTTTACCACATCCCTTCAAAGTGTAAAAGTCTGAAAGATAACATGGCAGTAGGGGTGATAACTTACTGTCATCTCGGCCAGACTGAAAGCTGCTGCCCCTCTTCAGTGATGCTGTCTGACTGAGATGACCCAACACTGAGGGGCGGACATCGTTATCCAGGTCAAGCATGGGGCTGTGCGGGCCTGGGTTACCTGGAAGAGAGATGGTATTTCTGTGTAGTTTAATCTAATGTAGTGCTTCTTCAGGTCTCTTTCTTGCTCAACCATTCCACTCTTTTAAATAAAGAATTTAAGTAAAAATTTCTACAAATAGCTTTTGTTCTTTTATTTCTTGTGGTGCTGAGGATTGGATCTAGGCCCTCATGTAAAAGTTCTGCCACTGAGTTACTCATAGCCCTAAAGAGGTTTGCAAAGTCAGTTCCATTATACCACACGTGGACAACTCCACCCACCATTCTGGCTTAATACCAAGTTCTAAGAAGCAACATGGAATTAATGTGTAATTTGAGAAAGCATGCAGCAAAATTAGGCGTACTAATACTACAAAAAGTAGACATAAAGAACTCAATGGCAACAAAATAAGATTCATGCTCAGATAGAAAACCACAGGTTTCCAAGCCTTGCTTCGCATTCCTCTGCACACAAAAATGCTACAGTTTACACATGCTCACTTGCTTCCTCTGCTGTCCCTTTAGAATATGGGATTTGATTCCCTATTTTCACAGCCACCAAATTTGAATCCTTTCACCCAATACAGTTAACCCTGTAGAAGCTGAATATTCTACTTCTGTCAAGAAACTCCACACCTGTCACTGAAGCACTTAGGAGGTGGCCAAAGATGATCCATAGTTTAATGCCAGCCCTAGCTACATAAACAAGTTCAGGCCAGCCTGGGCTACATGAGATCTTGCCTCAAAATGCTAACAAATGTGGATCTTTTCCTTCTTGTTGTTAGCTGAGGGGAAGGGAAGAAAGCCTCATTTCCCACTTTCTCCACCAGCAGACCTCACTCGCCACTTCTCTTCATCCATTTAAACTTCTATCCTTAAAGATGCAACTACCACAGCTACTGCCCAGCCAGTGCTGCCCTAACTCAAACTGCTTTCCACCTCCTCCGCTGTCCCTGCCATCATCCAGGCTGTGCACCACTCTGCCAACTGCATGCTATCCATCAACCTTCTGTACTGTTTCACCTCAAGCCAGCTCACTGTCTCCTTGGGGAACAAGAACTGAGTATTTTATCTCTCTCTTCCCTGCACCACTAGGTCTTCCACAGACAACTCCCTCAAGATATGAGTGACTGATTTCAAGTTACTTACTAAAAATTATTTATAATTCAATTTTAAAAGCATATAGTTATTTTCAAGTTCTAAAGAAAAGTACCATTTATAAATTAAAATATTTTGAAGAGAACAAGGTGATATTTCTATAGCAACACAGATGACAGCTATTCAATAACATCTAACAAGTATCTACTGAGCAATCCTATGTGCACTGTTCTAGAGGACTTTAGATCCTGGTTGACCTGGGGCAGAAAATAAGTCAATAAACAGTTCAATATAACTTAAGTTGCTATTCAGAGAATACAGTGAGAAGGAACAGGACCTATTTCCATGAGTCCTTGTCCACTGTGCATCACCAAACATGGTATAGTACCAGCTGCTGCATTCTACAGTGGGTTTTACAGAATGAAAGTTATGTCACTTGGATAGATTTCCTTCCTTCCTTCCTTCCTTCCTTCCTTCCTTCCTTCCTTCCTTCCTT
>JADRCH010000156.1:2118098-2166065 GCA_019843965.1 Rhynchomys soricoides | reverse complement strand
CTTCCTTCCTTCCTTCCTTCCTTCCTTCCTTCCTTCCTTCCTTCCTTAAGTGGAATACAAGTATTTATGAACCATGTTCTGATAACTGCTGCTCATCTAATTCCTACTTTAGAACATACTACATATTACATAAGACTTCTATAATCCAGAATGTAAAGTAAAATAAGTGGTATAGGATGTAAAGTTTAAAATTGCAAATAATATGTATGAGAGTTGATATTAATGGACTTGCAAGTCTCCTCGACCCCTCCCATGTTGACTGGGTTGAGGTGGGAAGGTGCATGCTAAAGTAGGCAGTTCTGTTCTCTGGTGTTGGTTGGGTCCTAGCTTGCACAGGAAGGAGGATGCTAGCTGAACACAAGACCTCCGTGCTCTCTGCTTCTTGACTGTGGATGGAATCTGCTGCCTGGACCTCACCGCCACGACTACTAGCTTTAAATCCAACTGAGCAATCGGAAAGCTTCTTCCTTGCCAGCTGCCTCTGAGCAGGAGCAAAGCCTCATCCCTGACATCTGCCCCTGCACAGTGCTAGAACAGTGAAAGCAAAAGGAATTCAGAGAGATAGGGTAAAGCTAGCTATAAATGATTTCCTTCCTTATTAAATGGAAAATTTTCAGATTTATGACATTTTACACACTGTAGTTTATAGTCTTCACTTTTACTAACTATAGAAGAAATTAATATCAAAACACTAATTTTCTGATATACCAGAGAGATAAAGGGGCGTAAACTTAATAACATGTTAAAATATTTGAAAATTCATACTGTGTATAAATATGGATATTTAAAACTTTATAAAGTGCTTTTATTTTATGAATATATTCCACATTATTTTCATGGGATCTAAGGCTGTACATTTATGTTTAAGTAGGAAATATTTCCAAGCCTCCTGAAAATATATAATCTACATTTCTACAAATACTGGAATTAACATTGCTTAAGTGGATCCTCAAAAAATGTTTTCTCCATAACCGGTACTTTGACTTTAAGTTAAATGGTTTGAATTATCTGTAGTTTAAGAAGGCTTGAATTTTGAGACTTAAAGATTGATTTATCACTTTCTTTAACAATATTAATAACATGTTCTGTTCTGTCAGAAAGCACCACATCAGTGCTCTGCTGACTACATATGAGAGAATTGCTTACCTGGTAAGTAGCATTACCAGCAAAAACTCAGAGCAGGTAGCTGAAACAGCATGTGCCCAGCAGGTCCAACTGGCACTTAAACTGTCTTTATAAACATGTGAGTTGAATGACCAGAAGGTGGCACTGCAGCGCTACATGCAAGAGTTAAACAACTGGTTTCAAACTGTGGGTCCTGACCACTTTGGCAACTAGCTCTCAAAAACATTTACATTATATTTCATAACAGTGCCAAAATTACAGTTATAAATATGGTTATTATATTATGTATAATATATATGTATATAAATATATTTAAATATATTATAATATAGTTATATATTATTATAAATAATAATGTTATGGTTGGGATCACCACAACATGAAGAACTGTATTAACGGGTCACAGCACCATTAGGAAGACTGAGAATCACTTTTAACCCCTCCAGCTAAGCGGTGGGCACTAACCTAGAGTTTCTCTTCCCAAGGTTTAGTTTCTTCCCTCTGATCAAAGGCCTCACAGTGTGTCACAGAATGCCAGAGGAGATTTAAGTCTAGGAGGGAATTTACTCAGATGTTTATTTTAAACAAACCATATAACACATATTTTTGCCATGTCAAAAATCAAAAGGCCTTGCAGATTCTGACATTCTTTTAAAGCTTCAATTATGCGACTCGATACTTTTATTTCTCAAGATGATTACAGATAAGTTGTTTTGATAGTGAGTATTTCTATAGGACAATGAAGAACAAGAGAAACAAATTTTTTGTAAACTGTAGAATCAACATTAAGATTTTAAAATTCTCTACCAAAGTCAACCTTTTCTTCACTTATACCTTATGATATGATAAAAGAAGCTTGAAAGAATCTGTTCATTACACAAAGCCTATACAACCAGGACTGAAGAGACAACTGAGTGGCGAAGCGCACTTGCTGATCTTGTGGGACACCCACACTCAGTTCCTAGCACTCACATGGGGCCAGCTCCAGGGCAATTCTGTGCCTTCTTTGGCCTCCTGGACACTGGTACCCATGTGCACACATCCACACACAGACTCACAATCACATACATAATTTAAAATAAAATCATCTTTTTTTAAAAAAAAAAAAACATATACAATTGAAGACCATCTTTTAGCAAAAAGCATATACAACTCAATTGAAGATGGTGTCACTTTGTCTATTTTCCTTGAAAGCTCACAGACCTGGCCACTGGGAATCAACTGAGGACAATGTCCTCCATCACCACACATTTCAGGCTTTAGTGTTTGCACTGGCCTTTTCTGTAGGTGACAGAGAACAAAATGTGGCCCCCGCCCTTTTCAAACTAATACTAAGTTAACATGAATTTTAACAAATTGTTTTCTTCGACATAAAATTTCTCAAAAAAACCCCAAAACAACAACAAAAAAACCCCCACAAAACTCTTAAGATTTTTGGTGAGCAGAACTTTGGGGAAAGAAGCTACTGGCAGCACTGGGGATAAGGACTGGTTCCACTTTACCTTTGAGCTACTTCTGCAGCACACGGAAAACTTTAAAAACTTTATTGTCAACTATGAGGCTACTACGTTTACTACCTGCCCCCCCCCCCATTAGTAACAGCAGCAGGGATTCATATGAAGGAAAGGCTCATGGCTACCATAGTGGTTCACTATGTTGAAAAATGGAGCTACAAAGATTAATGCTTTAAACAATGCAACTATGAAACCCTTCCAGCTCTAAAATTATTATTATTGTTTTTAAAGACTTTACTTTATTTATATTAGTACACTATAGCTGTCTTCAGACACACCAGAAGAGGGCATCGGATCCTACTACAGATGGTTGTGAGCCCCCATGTGGTTGCTGGAATTGAACTCAGAACCTCTGGAAGAACAGTCAGTGCTCTTCACTGCTGAGCCATCTCTCCAGCCCTAAAATTATTATTTTATGATTTAGAGTTTCAATCTGAAATTTTGCATCATTTGTATGAACAAAGTGGAAAGCATACTTTTTAATTGGCAGTTGTTAGTTGAAGGAATAAAGTTTGCCACTTCGCATTGAACACGAATTGAAACTATGCCTCAAATGAATGAATAATGCATAAAAATTAAAACCTCTTTCATTATGGGTCTATGGAAGCTATCTGCTGCATAACTACCATGCAGAGATGACTCTGGAAATCTCAAGCAGGCAGAGTCCTGCAGCACAGGTCCTCAGCACAGAGTTTCTTTCTGAAAGTCCGTGCAGGAGCAGAAACAATACCAACCCAACCCTAGAAGTAAAGCTTCACATCTAGCTGCCTCCTTCAGTTTCCAAAATTAGTATCAATTTATAATCTTACCAAATGTCTGAAAGAAAAGACCTTGTAAGACATTTAACTTCAAACTCATACACAATCAAAAGTTGTTGTCTTATTTTTCCAGTTTTATGTTTCTTCTAATGTGAAGTATGCAGAACAAATTAAAACAAACATTAAATCTGGAAATTATTTTTGAAATAATATAAACACAGAACAGAAATCTTGTTTTACTAAGAGAAACCCAGTTGGGAGTTTGGTTTAGAAGTAGCGGATATGTCCTTAGGACCACTAAAGGCAACCAGTCCTGGTCATGTCACCATTTGGCACCATTTGCTATGAATCTGAAACATTTCTGATTTTATTTCTACAAACTGTGGAATTTCTACTAGAGAAACGCACTTCAGCTTTTAACCGGTTCAGAAAGAGAGCTTGTGAAGCTCACAAGCGTAATGTGTGACCTTGAAATAGTCAGTTTCAAATAGCAATAAGGACTTTTAGAAGATTCTGTAAAAAAGAAAGAAAACCTTAGCATGTGTCATATAACTTGATTATCGTGTATTACATTTTAAAAAGCAAGGATTTTCCTATTTTAAATGCAAATATTTGTCAAAGTGTGTTTAGCAGGCTCCATATATAAAGCCTTCGGATGTGCAGCCAGGGGACACCTCCACTGTGTTTTCATGCCTCCTGAAGCAAGTTTCTCACAGTCTACAATGGAGGTAGGGGGTGGGGGGAGCAGGGGAACACTGATAGGCCCCAGACTCAGGAGGGCAGCCTACTTCCTCGCCACCCTTAAACACCTTTGAACACACTTTCCTGTGCACAGCGGGCCCCTGTCCTGTGCTGCAGCCCGACCACCCACTGTTGCTTGTTGACCAAACATGTAGGCCCAGGAGCCTCCAGGCAGAGGCAGGATAGGATTCCTTTCAAGCACTACACAGAGGAATTTCAATGCCAAGGCTGGGGTGGGGGTGGGTGTATCACAGCAGAATTACAAATTCCTCCTGAATTAGACCAGTGTCAACAGATAAAGTGCTCTTTGATCTCCTGATTCTATCGATTAGAAGCTCCAACCGAGCAATTTCCTCAATTTCAAGGGAATAATTTAATCCAAATTAACCCGAAGGACTCAGTCACCACTCAGTTTGCCTCTCACATTTGAGCTTCCGACTGGGTTCTAGGTCACATTTCTGGTGTATACTTCAACATCAAAACAACAGTTTAGAAAAGGAAAAGAATTTTGAAAACAAAATTAAAGATGTGAACTTTCAAGATGCTAGAACAGCCAACTTGCCAGTGAATTAGTTTGTAATAAAGTGGGTATAGGAGTAACCAAAAAGGGTAACCTCTGCTTTTATTAAGGTCTTACAGTTCACGGCAGGTATAAATAGAGGACATCAAGGAAAATATGTCTATATTATGCAAGTCAAAGAATTATAAATATCAGAAAATACAGAATAAAAATACTTGCAAATTTCCCCGTTTTTCTATTACCTGTACACCTTCTGAACTGAGTGTACCCAACATTTAGTGTTAAACCTTAATTTCTATTAGGAAGAAAGGACAGGATTAGTTAGGCACCAAATGGAAGTGGCCCTCACTGCAAGCCGTCTTCAAGCTGTACAGTAAGCCACAGAGACCAGCTGGGGGGGGGGGCGGGGGGGGACCCACAGAGGAGGTCCTTTGACAAAGCATTTGCAATCTCTCTGTGTAAAACAGAATGCGAGAACAAGATCCAGTTCTTCCCTATGGCACACAGAACAGCTCATACTCTACTGTGCAGACCCAAAACGCCACTAAAAAGGCAAACCAAATTCATAAAGTCTTAACTGCTTTTTAAAAAAAGTGCCTAAGTTACCAATTATTGGTCTTCATTTTTATTTGAAAGGTAAAATTCTCATTGTGCTCGTTAGTTTTCTGTCAACTTGACACAAGTCAAAGAGTTACCTGGGAAGAACTTCCATTGAGAAAATGCCTCCATCGCACTGGCCTGCAGGAAGTCTGTGGAACATTTTCTTGATTAATGGTTCATGCGGGAGGGCCTGTGGGGGATGCCACCCCTGGGCAGATGGGCTTGGCTTGTATATGAAACCAAGCTGTGAATGAACAGCATTCCTCCTGGGTTTCTGCTTTAGTTCTGCCTCCATGGTTCCTGACTCTGCTCCTGCTGAGCTCCTGTCTGACTTCTCAATGATGGACTATATATATAGTTCATCAGCTGAAATGAAGCCTTCCCTCTTCCTGCAATTGGCTTTGGTCAGTGTTTTATCCCAGCAACAGAAAAGTAAACTAAGACAGTCATCAAATTATATACATATTTTAAAATCTATAATCAATTGTGTTTTTAAAAATTGTCAATTTGTACTCTGGCAAACACAACTGTTTATATACACTTATGCCACTTTCAGACACTAGCAGCAATTTCCAACTCATGATGTTCTTTCTGCTTCTGAAACACACACACACACACACACACACACACACACACACACACACACACGAACGCTAGAGAATGGAAACCCTAGCTTTGGGCTCAGCACTTCTCCTATGCTTCCCTCTTCTGCATCCACTTTATCCCGTGCATCCCTGTAGAGCTCCCAGACTTAAAACATGTACCAAATCCTGCCAAACATTCCCTCCTCTAAAGCCAATTTAAAACACAGTTATTACAGCATGCAAAAGAACAACTGTCCAGGTGAAGGACTCCCTCCAAGGAGTCTGCAACTAGACACTGCCACACTGCCCAGGGGTTATGCTCCTACTTACAGAGGATTTAGCTGTAGGAAAAAGATGCAGATCAACCTGAATCTATCTGCACTTGCTGCAGCATGTCTTCTCTTCTGCTTCTAAGTGCTATCATTCAGGGTATGCTATGGCAAACACTGAGATTCACTCACTCAATCTCAGTGTTTCAATCTCCAGGAATGAACTCCATAATGAACCCTTCCTAATGTACAAACCACACTATGACTTTAAAGTAAAAGTTATAATTTTAAAAAGATATTTAGTATGTGAATAACATATGTCAACTATCTTAACTATGGAATTTTTTTTTTTTATAATTCTAAAGAAAATTCAATGAAGCCAACAGTTTGCTAATGGAGACTGCAATTTACTCTAATACATGAAAACTACCCTACTCCTCCATTAGGAAAACATCAGAATTGTACTAGTAACCTTATTATTCAAAATGCTTATGTAGAAAATGTGTACATAAAGATAATTGCCATAGTTTAGACAATACCAATAAAAACCTAGCTTATTTATACAGTATAAAATGTAACCAAACTGTAGATCCCTACTACTGAATGAGCTTCAGCTGGCAACGAAACCTTTTGTATCTTACGGTTCTTGGACAAACAAATATTTTTAGTTTTATTAGTGAGTATTTAACAATCTACTAGATGTTTGGAATCATTAAGATCTTATTTTGTTGGCTGGTTGGCTTACAGTGCATCAAACCCAGGGGCTTGAGCATGCAGAGCTGTGAGCCAGGTCTGAGCAGCTCACTGCCTGCAGGCCCCTCACCACTGTGAATACTGAGAAAAGGCCACTCAGGTGTGACATGTCCCCTCCAAGTCTTCAAAGACAACCTGAGCCATGTGTGAATGTTCCTTCCTTCTGTTGTGTGTCTATTTTTGAAGAACTCGTTGCTTACATGAGCTCTGGCTCCTCTTCTGATACCCCTCACTGAGCTCTAATTCTAGAAAGGCCTTCTAGAAGTCCTAACTAGAGCACAGATCCAAAGATGCCAGAGCAAGCTGATGGCCTTTCCCCCAGTTTACCAGACAGCCAGCTGGTCTGAGAGTTAAACTCAAGCCATTTTAGGAACAAAGAAGAAGACACCTTTGAAGGCTGCCTTTCAAAGTCCTGTTTGAGAATCCCTGCAGGGGTTAACCAAAGGCTTTTCCTGCCAGGAAATCTTAAGACATACTCTAATTTTGGACGTATTTCATAGGAATGCCTAGAGACCAATCCTCAGGCAGTGGAAAAAGTTTGACTTGTGTAATAATTCAGAGTACTGGGCACTTTGCACTTAGGCCACCGGAAACTGGATGGTCACACAGTACTCAAATCCTGCATCTGTATTTAAGC
Organism: Rhynchomys soricoides; assembly: GCA_019843965.1. Lineage (NCBI taxonomy): Eukaryota > Metazoa > Chordata > Mammalia > Rodentia > Muridae > Rhynchomys > Rhynchomys soricoides. Next base: position 2,158,564 of record JADRCH010000156.1, on the reverse strand, counting down.
TTTTAAAATCAGGTCTTATAAGGTACATAAATCATGAAATTTAGAGAAAACTAAAAATACTTATGTTTTTCCAACATAAAACATTGGTTTTATCTCTTGACACTTTTCCTCAATGTAAAAAAAATCCCAAAGGTCATATTTGAGCTTCAGGGTCAGGACCAAGGAACCAGAGAGGGAATCTGGGAATGCCAGCTCTTTGAGGAAGGTAGTGAGCCCTCCCATTGACTCATTTGGATGAGCAGCATCTGCCAGGGTGACTGTACACTAATATTGTAACAACTGAAGTCCAAAGGAGGCCCTACCAGTCCTCGATACAGATCACAGTCATGCATAAAGGCCAATTTTGTTTTTTAAAAGACATCAAGAATTCTCTCCCTGCTTTTAATATTTATAGTCTATCTATTTAAACTGGTTTTTATTTCACAAACTGTCTCAGTTCTTAGCCACTATTTTAGGTTTAAACAACTGCATCCATTTCTCTTCTCCAGAGTTAGTAGTCTAAGTGCAGTGACTAGAAGAGAAAGCCTCCAGATCCACCGATTTTAGATTGAAAGGACAGTCAGCTTTCATTGTGAAATGGGGGTCCTGAGAATACCGTCTGAGAAGCACTACACCCTGACAACAGACTTCTAGATGAAATATCATTCCAGAGTACTCACACCACCTCTGAACAGCATCTGACAGCTGGAATATTAGTCACCTTCTCACACGCAGGAGCCTTCAACAGACAGCTACAGTCAATGCCACCAAGCTTGCACCTGCCAGCCAATCAGGTACTCTGTCTCTGAACACAGGGGTCAGTCAAATCAAGCCACACATACTGTCAGGTCGGCTGATGGCAATGACTTTTTCCTTACCTGCCGCCCCTGAGGTACCCTGCTCAGATGCAACCGTAACCTCTGGGTCCCTTCTAGCAGTCACCTTCATCTTCTCAGTGTCAACTCAGAGCACATATTAAACTGAGGATATCAGTTCAATGGATTACTAAGTAGTACTGTATAACCTTCTAGCAGTCACCTTCATCTTCTCAGTGTCAACTCAGAGCACATATTAAACTGAGGATATCAGTTCAATGGATTACTAAGTAGTACTGTATAACCTTTCCTTAATAAAATCCACCTATGACAGAAAATGGGCATCAAAAAAAAAAACCCACAGAAAGTAGACTTGGCTCATCTAGCTTGGGAAGTTTCAGTACAAATCTTCCTAAGTAGCCGGGGGCTAGCTTGCCTTCCTGCCAGAGAAATATCCCAGTCTGATGGAATACTTGCTACTCCCAACAGTGCAGCACAGGGACATGGAGAGTGGCATATTGTGATTCACCAGGCCTGGTGAGAACAAGATGGTAGAACCAAAAATGTATCTGGACACAAACTCCTTCTTCCCATCATCAGTGTGTCCTGAGAAGGCATATCTGTCAGCACTCCTGTGATACCTCCTTACAAAGGAAATCCAACATATCACAGTAGGAAAGAATGACTGATGGAGGACCCACATCCTTAGTGGATCTTCTTCCACTCTGTCTTACATTATAACAGACTTAAGAAAATTATAAGTGTCTGTTACAGGTTCATCAACAATATAGATTACATGAAACAACTGTTTATTCCCTGTAAACTTATACTAAAGGTTTGTGTTTTAGCTAAAGACTACCCCTCACACACAGACCTGTATATTATCATTACACTGCCCGTCAAACTGTGTGTGTTGAAGGGGTATCGTATCCAATGGCATGTACACATATAATGCTGACATGAAAACATCCTTCTGCAAAATGGGTCAAAGCAGGGCTTGGAGAGATGGTTCAGTGGTTGAGCACTGACTGCTCTTCTGAAGGTCCTGAGTTCAAACCCCAGCACCCACATGGTGGCTCACAACCATCCGTAATGAGAGCTGATGTCCTCTTCCGGTGTGTCTGAAGATAGCTACAGCGAGCAGGACCAGAGAGAGTGGGGCCAGAGAGAGAAGAAAAAGTATCTGAAGACAGCTACAGTGTACTTACATACAATAAATAAATAAATTTTTAAAAAAGGGTCAAAGCAAATGTATTTTCCCTAACTGGCTCTTCTGTGCTGTGTATCAGGTACATCTGCCAATTCATCTACAGAAGTATCAGTTAAAAAGTGATGGTAGCATTGCTTCCTGGTTTTTGGCTAAAATCATGTACAAAAGGGGATATAGCATAAACACCTAGGAAGGACTCTACATAAAATTAAATTGAACTTAAAAATTAGCAGATATTTGTTATTAATAAGTTATTAAGATCAGAAATAGTAGTATATGCCTGCAATTCCAGGACTCAGAAGACAGACCAGAAGACTACTGCAAGTTTTAGGCCAACCTGGGCTTCATCAAAAGATCTAATCTCAAAACAAACAAACAAAAAGACACCCCAAATAGAAATAAATTATTGTTATTTCAAGTACTGATATTGGTACTTCAATTTAAAAATTTTAAATATCTATTGCCTCTAAAAAAATGCATACATAATTATAAGGTCATCTTCAAATAATATAGAATGAGCAAGAGGGAAGTAACAGGTGAAGAATTTGCTAACAATCAATTAAACTAAGCTAGGCATATAAGAAATTGTGTGTGCATACATATATGGGGGTATCAGTGTGTGTATGTGTGTGTGTAGGGGGGGTTGTGACTATGCTCTGTGACTGGGGCATGCATAAGGTCCCCAGCACTGTGTGTGTGCATGTGCACGCATGTGGTTTTCTAAAATGAAATAATGAAACTGCTTCTTCAATAGATCACATCAACCTTTTAATTAAATGCTATATGTTAAAATCATTTACATTCAGCACTAATTAGACTTTGGGTTATTAATAACAAAAAGAAAAAATAAAAAGACAAAGTTGAACGGTAGGTGGTTAGGGTACCAGGAGAAATTTGAGAAAGACAATGCTAGTTAAATGATCAATATACACTGCATAAATGTGAGGCACTTTTAAAGAGTAAAAACTAATATTTAAAAACTGTTTAAATATTTCACGGACTGGAGAGATGGCTCAGTGGTTAAGAGCACTGGCTGCTCTTCCAGAAGTGCTGAGTTCAATTCCCAGCAACCACATGGTGGCTCGCAACCATCTGCAATGGGATCCTATACCCTCTTCTGGTGTGTCTGGATACAGATACGGTGTACTTATATAAATAAAATAAATCTTTCAAAAAATAAGATAAAAAATAATTCATATTGGCATTTATTAGTAACAAAATAAAGGTAAATTTAAGCCTATTCAGAAGACTAAAGGAAAATTTAAATTCAACAACAACCTATTTAAATTTGCCTAATGAGTTTAGGAAATTACATGGTACTGCCATGAAGTCTGCAGAGTGGTTCAAAGAGCTGTAAGGTACTGTGTTATACTTTCAATTAAGAAAAGCAACCTACACAATAAACTAGGTAAAGCTGGTAGCTAACATTCTCTCAATTAATGAGGAAGTTCTACATACATTTTCAGGAAGAAAAACTGAGGGGGTTCTGATACATGTAATGCTTTGCTGCTTTCTCTTTTGAAATGCTCATTTTAGGTACATTAATACATACATATATAAGAATACATAACATGAAGTTGAGAAGAGGGGCTAGGCATGCACTTAGTTGATAGAACACTTGTCTAGCACACACAGGCGCCATGCTCCCAACCCTAGCATGGAGGAAAAACAAGATAAATCTTTCAGTGATGGAATATTGGCCATCGGTTCTCTCAGGCAAAGGTGGCATGAAATTTTCTGGGATGTTGTCTTCAAATAAGCATGCTGAAATATCTCAGCAATCTATATACTTTCATACTAAATTATCTCTTTAGACAAGCATAGGTAAGAAAGTCCACTGTCAGAATGCATCCTGTATGTAGCAAGAAAACAAAGACAGGGTTGAGCACCATTATCATGGCTCCCGAAACCCTCCTTGTCTTCCTGCTACCAGGCTAGGTACTCCTGCAATATGACTTTCTAAAAGTCCACATTCTGCACTTTCCAACCTTTTCACAATGACAGTCAAACATGCACTTATGGCATCTGAAAAAATTATATGTTCCCTAGACCTAAAGCTCCAGGAGGTCTGCTCACCGTTGTCTTGTGACTCTAGCACAACAACCAGCACACTGATGATGCAGCCTGTACACATGGGACTGTATTCTGTGTCAGAGAACCTAGCAGGCAGAGCCAGTCTTTAACCTGTGGGCTGCATGAGCCACACGATAGCCATAAATACAGCCTAGCACACTACAATAAATTTACATAAAACTAGATATTGGGTTTGGTTTTTTTTTTTCCCCTTTCTTGTTTTGTCTGTCTGTTGGGTGGGCTGGTTTGTTTGTTTTGTAATCTCTCAAGCTTGAGAACTTGAACTTTGTAGACCACAACTTTCTGTCACAATGTCAAAAGGCTGGACATGCCTGAGAGGCTAGTAAATGACAGATGTTCAAACCACCCCAGGATTCTGATGGTCAGTCAACAGAACAGAGTACACTCAAAAATGACTGGCTGACCTGTGCATGCAAAAAGACTCTTAAGATTTCCAAAGATGTTTCGTATCATATACTGTCATCTTCCCTTGCAACAAATACAAAACAATTATTGACACTTGAGATTGTGGCATCAGTTCACAATACATGAGATTTCTAAAGTATTAAACTCAGAATTGGAACTGAAAAATTATATACACTAAAGACAGCTCACTCATGACAAATACACTACAAATGAAGGCTCTCTTCCCAGCTACCGCTCTGTGGTGCCACAAGGCTGATCTTGTGGTTTGTCCCTCCACATTCTCAGGACCTGGCTGCCATCTCGATCCCCTTCCCAGCTGTCTAAGGCACGGAAGCCACTCTCACCAAGGACACCAGCAGCTCCCTTGCTGCTCAACCTATGACGCCTTTGTTCTTCTCTCTTAATTTTAAATCCAGGAACACTCATCTTTGGTGCTTGAAACCAGGCTGTCCTGTGGCCATGCTGTCCCTGTGACCGCCTCTTCACTGTTGCCATTCCAGGCTTCTCTTCTCCCAGTCACTTAATGAGACCCCTCCAGATTCTGTTCTTGGTTTTCATTTTTTGTTTTGTTTTGTTTTTGCCATCTCCATGAATAGATGCATGAATGTCAAGGGACAATCTGGGTACAAACAACCTCCAAGTCTATGAATCTTTAACTCCAACTATCACTTGAATAGATCTGCCTTCTTTCATGACAGACAATCCCAAACGCATCTGTTAAATTCGAGTTGGAGGCAAACTCTTATGTTCCCTAGTTCTCAACAGCACCACCGTGTTAATGAACTGCTGCAGGCAGTTATTCCTCCTGTTCCTACTTCCTGCCCAAGTCCAGTCCATGCTACTTCCTAAACAGCCCCGACTCCACCCTATACTTCCCACTGGCATCACTCTGCCAACCTTGTCAACCCTGTTATAGAACCCTCCTTCTTACCCAGTCTCCATGTGGAATGCAAAGATGTGATGTTTCCCTGCTTGTACCAATTCCATATGCCCTCACTGTTCTCTGGACAACCTCCAAACTCCTCCAAGCAGCTAACAAGGTCCATTACTTCATCGTTTTTACTACAGCCTGAACTCTCGTAGCTTTCAGCACATGCTTCGCTCCAGCCACAGAGAATGCAAGGCTGTCTCTGGCTCCCTGATGTTCTTTCTAGAATAGTTTTTCCTCAAGTCCAGATCTTTCTTCTTTCTTCCAGTACAGATCTCACAGTACCCCCTCCCTGACCCTCAAAGCCTGGATCACAATTTGCTTCTAAGAGGTACCGTGCCACTCAGAACTTCTCTTGTCTTAGGAAGTGACATATTATACAGCGTTCCAATGGTCAGTCCACCTGTCGCCTCCTTCACCATGCGGGAAGCATGTACAAGTCAGACCCTTGGGACTGCTCTACAACTGAAGCACAGTCACTAATACATATTTGCTGGATGACAGAATTAAACAAAAACAGTCAATAAACATGCATACAAACATAGCTTTAATTTTTTAAAAACTTACCGCAGAGTCCTTACTTGAGCTAGAGGCTGTCTGGTTGCTACTCTAGTTCTTAGCTAATATGGGGCTTCTGTAAGCTGTCTTTTCAAACTAACTATGTGAAACACTCTTCTTAGTTACCTTTCTTGAAAATATTTATCATTTTCTTTTATTCCTAGTCTCAACATTTTAATTGCCTAGCTGCATGTATAAAGTTTCCTTTCCTCTACTGGTAGCTCCCGGAGGCAGGACCTGCCTCTCTTTCATTCACCACTGTCTATCTGATTCACAAGTGACTCTGGCTATGTCTGATGAAGTGGAACTTATCAAAGACCAATACAGCTTCTACAGAATCATGTCCACCCCCTCAAAAAATTCACTCTTCTATAAAGTTTTGTCAATACCACTAGTCAACACACCCCACAGATTTCTGAAAAGGTGCTCTTTTACTTTTGGCACTTTCTTTTGGTACTATGAGCTGCAGTACTAAACAGTGGGGCAGAGAGCTGACAACAATGAAGACAGGTACCAAGACCAAGAAAATCTGATCTTCAGTCTCTTAACTACTGAGCATTGACAAGCAAGTAAGCTGGAAGAGAATCTCTTGCCTTTTAGGCTTTTCATGTGGCCTTCTTTGCAGTCTTGCATGAGTTTGAGGGTCCACTTGTGCTGAGCTCCGATGCACTGCCAAGCAGGGTCACCAGGTGCATGGAGGTCAGAAAGATACCTGAGAAGGCAAAGCACAAGGCTCCTGTTATAACAGCAGAGGCAAAGGTTGGTATGTTGTAACATTATTACCAATTTTTAAAGAAAAACTAAAATTTAACAAACTAGTAAAGCACTTGCCAATATTTGTCTTTACTACTTAGTTTACCTTGAAGCACACTGCAATGTTTTCATTCAATAGTAAACGACAAAGCTGTTGGGTTTTTACTCTCTTTAAAATTGTGTGTGTGTGTGTGTGTGTGTGTGTGTTGCCTTCATTACGTAAGTGAACCATGTGAGCACCTGGTGTTTGTGGAGGTCAGAAGATGGTGGTACTGGGTCTCCTGAAACTGGAGTTACAGGCAGTTCTGAGCTGCCATGTGGGTACTAGGATGGAATGTCAGTCCTCTAGAAGAGCAGCTAGTGCTTTCTAACCCAGCTGTAGGGTTTTAATTTACCTCTTTGACTAAGAGTCAACAAAAAAGACAAAACCAATTTGACAAAGGCCAAAGGTTGTAAGGATTTGGTGAGAACACTTCCTTACATTTAAACTTATTTTTATTTTACTTAAAGAAAAATATGACAGAAAGAAAACAACAGGGTAGATAGAGTGAAAAGAAAAGAGGAGGAGGACAAAGACAGAGAGACAGATAAAGAGAGTGGGAGGAGGAAGCCAGCTGATCAATAGCGATCAGAACAACTGTATCTCCCATTTACTAATCACACTCTGTATACTGGACATCCCTCCTACCTCTACTCCTACAGATGCAAAAGTAGCAAACCATGTTACAGTAAGCACTGATCACAACCGTGCAAGCAAAACTGTTCAACCTAACCTTGGGGTAGGATTTCTTTTTTGTTTTGAGGAAGAGGGAGAAACTAACTTCACTTTTATACACAGTCACTTCTCTCAAGTGTTTTCTAGTACTTGAGAGTCATTTCATTAAACCTAGGTGGGAGTCAGCAGAGGAAACTGGGTGAATTCCCCTGCCCCCAATTTCTTCTGGTATAAAAAACGGCCACTGGATGGCAATGTGACACTATTCTATAATGACTTAAGTATGAGGCCACTAAACTTTAAGGTTTCTTTGACAGCATGCACTTACCCCTAGGGGGTAAATTAATTCACAACTGAGAAACTATTTCTCTATAAAATGTAATGCAGATGGATGCTTTCTTAACTTTCAATAGTTCTTAAAATATTTAAAGTTTTCTTTGTACAAGCAAGACTCAAATCCATGTAGACAATTTAAATATATTTCAACCAAAAACTTTCTGTCAAACATTACTCGTTTGGCCCTGAGCCCTTCTATGATACACACGTATCAACTCTAGAAGTATGTTCAAATGAACTTACTGAACTAAAGTACTTTTTAACCCTCAGCTATCATTTGTCTTGAGGTTAAAAACTTGTGGTCTATGAAAATGTTCATTGATAGTTACAAGCTGTGACCTTAGCCGTGTCCTAATCACTGTAGGGCATCCCCACATTTCTTCAGTAGTGGGTACTCATTACTCAGACATCTCAATTAGCAGCTAATTAGAGGAGAAACAAATCCATTTTGTAATAAGTTCACAACAAACAAAATGTTGAGTAGAAACCTGACATGCATTTAGGAATTCGCCATGTAACCCTGACCTTCAGGAGCTAATAGAGACCTGACTCCCCAGAGAGCAGCAACTCTGCCTGCTCAGCATTATGATGGCTGTCTGCTCTCCCTGTGACTGTCCACAGGCGGCAAACTGCTATGTTTATGTGCTGAAAGGTAGGAAGCCAACCTGAAAAAAAAAGGATTTTACCCATATAAAGAAGGCACCTATAAGCCTTCCTCGTTTATGAGAGCACTACCCTCAGAAGAAAACCACATTCCAACAAATTACATTTAGCTTAGTATGAGGAATTCAATGCAAACAAAGTTCCCCAAATCCACTCTGATTTTTTCCTCTCCCAAGAGCTTTTTTCTCTTTTATTATTTGGAATATAAATAGAGCAAATAGCAGCTTACGTCTTTCCTTCCCTAAGAAGATGCTTTCTGTTCTTTCCTGCTGAGGATAATCTATTGCAACATCTCCCTACACGGCTACTTTGCATCCGGATACTTCACAACTCCTCACACTTCCATCCAGCCCCAATTCACCAGCTACAGCAGAGCACAGCAATATCCTTTGACAGAAGAGGCTTCCTTCTCACTGGGAAGTTCCTGGCTAGGGCTGAGGCAGTATATCACTTGGGCTCTTTAGCAGTAGGCCAGCAAACTTGCTTGGTATGTTCTAAAATTGTGAATCTCTTTAGCTTGTACACTATGTCCCTAAAAGTTTTAATAATCTTGTACTATCTTAATATGAAATAGAAGTTTAGAAACATTTTGTGTAGAAAGATGAAGCTACTGTCTCAAAAAATCTAGAAAATATTTCGGTTGAAAAGTACAATGTTAGTTCTAGACTTCAATAAGTTTCTTTTCGTTTTAGTATCAAGATTAAAACTAGCAGTTTCAGTAAAAGAATCTTTGTTTAGTGGTACAAGTTACTGCTCTTCTTTCTAAACAATATACTAGAGAACATCTTGAAAAGAGGCTTTTTGGAAAGAAAGGAAGGTAGAGTTAAGGATCTTAATTCTGATGAGTACAGATTCAGACTTTTAGAATTTGAGGAGGAACATTTTCAGTGAAACTCTGGACTCAATTCTCCGGAAGCAGCTCCAGGAGTGGGGACACACTTGGGGGGGGGGGCGAGAGGGAGAGGGAGACAGAGAGAGAGAGAGAGAGAGCGCGCGCGCTGAGCACTGCTTCTTGCTAAGCTACACGGAAGGGGGTATCTTCTGTTATGCCCAGGAGAGGAGGCAGTACGGCAGTGGTAAACTGTTACTCCCGCTGTGCGTGGCAGGGTTGATCTGACACACACAGCTGTGCACAGGCTGTCTCTGGCTTTACTTGGTGCCCACAGGATCTACTACCATAGATGTTAAAGTCAAACAGACTTGACCTGGCTCTGAGATTATTTTTAAATCCACTAAAATAAGTTAATCATTAGATTTCTCAGTGCCTTCTCAAATTTGTGCCCACAAGTTTAATGTACTTCTGGAAGCAAATTTAGCTCACTCACAGAGGAGGAAGCAAGCTAACCTTCAAACACACAAGCAGCAAGGCTTCTCCAAGGCGCTTAGCTAACTCACACCGAGTTTATTTCCACTTTAAATTGTGCAGCTTTGCAGGCCAGGGAAGTTCCTTAAATATAACATTCCCTCAGAAAGGTAGAGGAAGATAGGCAAGGGTGGGCTCTGACACCAGGTAAGTGGTTGTTGTGGTTGTGTGTGCTGGACCCTTTGGCCAGAGAGGAAACACAGTTAGCACCTGGTTCAGCGTGGACACATGGCCTGCATTCCCTAGGAGCAGCAATCAGTTTCACTGTTCTCTGATTCCACTGCTAAATCCTCTGTCCTACATCTGCTCCCACCGTTCCGATCCTATAAGATAGTTTAGTGCAAGTCCTTGGCCCCTCCTTAGATGCACATATAGCAGTGTTGGGACAGGCCATCTTTCCAGGCCTACAGACAGTATTTTCATTGTCCATAAGATGATCACAGGCAAATACATATGCATACATATATGGAGTCTATCATCATTTTAGAGCTACTGAATTTTTAGTAAATTTCACTAAAGAAGTCACTGAATTTGAGAAATAGCACTTTATTCTGAACGCAGACTACACTTAAGATAGCATGGCAGAAAATTAAGTCAGTATTTTTAAATCTCAGTTACAAAAATCTTATAATTTATGTTTCAACTCCAAGTGCAGTGTAAGCTAGGTAGAGCTAAAACTCACTGCCTGCTCTTATGTGCTAGGTACTGGGCTAACTCCCTAAGTAAATCATCTCAACAGCCCTGAGACACAGTCATGCTGCTTGTTATGTTCACTCCGCAGGTGAAGACACTGAAGAGCAGGACTTGAGAGCTGCCCAAAATGGAAGGCTCATTCCTGCAGAGCTGCTCCTCCTCTCAGCTTCTCTAGACCCTCTGAGGTCCACTCCTCTAAGACTGCTGAGTATTTCTGAGTGTACTGCCAACTGAAAACTGTTTGCACAGTTACTTCTCTCGATAATCACTACAGATATATTTTCAAGGGAAAACCTTCCATATCCTTCACTACTGTTGAGCCATGGTACACTTGTGGGCTTAATTTCCCACCTTATGGAGTATGGCATTTGCAGGTACAGCACCCAGTCCACCAGGGGAGTCAGGTGGTAACCATTACTGAGCAGGAAAACCAGGCCTGAGCAATGAGACTGCTTTTCTTTTGGCCAACCTGGCAGGTTACCTTTCCTTCAAAGGGTGTTGGAGGGGTTGAGGAGTGAGAAGTCTCTATAACTGCTCCCAATTTATTTACATTCAAGGAATATTCATGTCCTCTACCAAATATCCCTAAATTTCTATCATCTTCCCTTCTTCCATTTCATCAGTACTTTGGTTCCCCCAAATTAGTTTTGTAGGTATCACAATATATTCTATACATATATGCAATCTATCATAATTCTTGAACACGGTTTACCTTATGTAGCGCTTCTGGTCATGTAAGGTTGATGGAGTCTCGAGCAATTTCTTTAGAAGTAACTCTCTTAGATCTTCAATTCCTGCTTCTACTTCAGCATAATCTATTTTTAAAAGATGCTAGATTTACAGAACTAAATTTAAAATCAACTTTCAGAAAGCAGAATACTGGTTGCTTTTTGACTGAGAAGAGACACAAGGGACCTTTGTGGAGGGATCAAGACACACCATCTCAAGTGCATAGGAGGGCATGAGCATTCGTCAGAATTCAGTGACCTGTAACATGTAAGGTCTGTGCATTTCACTGCATGTAAATTTCACCACAGTAAAGAAATAAATTCTGCATTCTGAGACCTTATGGATTTCATTCTTTTAAATTTAATAAGACCTATGGTATTTCTTCTAGTTAATAAGTTTTTAACATAAGATATTTAAGCTTTTATTTTCTGTAACCCGGTATAAAGAGTAATTTCTAGAAGTATTGGGTTTGCTTTAGAATAAGAGCAGAACTCATAAATACACTGTTTTAGCTTGAAGAGGGAAGACTGAAATGCAGATTTCCATGTCTGTGAGAACGTGCTGCTGCTGCTGCTGCTGCTTTCTAGTATGAAAGCTTCTAATGCAGAGCATCTGAGACTAGCCCTCACCACGAATGCTCATCCCCACTACACAGCAGTTAGAAAACTTGTGAGGTTATTTTGCACTGACTGTTTTACGCTTTAATAAAAGCACCATGTAAACAACATCTAAGATGCAAGCAGCACTCTTTACAGAATACACACTCCACATTCCTCCTGCAAAGGAAAAGACACGTCTAAAAGTAATAAATAAATCTTACATTTCTTGAAAACTTGCACCTCCGTTTTCCCAAAGAGCGATTTGGCTTTTTCATAATCATTAATAACCACATCATAATCCCCCTTGAAAATAAGAAACACATTTTGAGATCTTTAGAAAAGAACAGTAAGCACATGGTTAATATAAAATATCTTATACTATAGATCTTTAAGATCAGCAACATCTATAATTGCACACAAACATACGCTTACCTTTTGAATATTCCGTTTAATATTGAGAGGAAGGTTGAAGAGAAATTTAAATCGCTGAAGCACGTTGAGTGCGTTCCTAGTGGAATCTGCCTTGTCTTTCCGACCTAACACTTCCTGGAACAATGTGTCAGCAGTGTTACTTGCTCCTGTTGCAAACAGAGAAAGGAAGATGCGTGACAACGACCTGAATGGGAGCAGTAAAAGCAAACGGTAATGTCACACTGCGCTCAAATTCAGCAGACTTTTAAAAGCTACCAATATAGAGATCTTTATGGTTTGCTAAAATAAAATTTCTGGTTTTAAAAGTCCTTTCATATGTTAAGAATGGTATCTAATTAAAAGCAACAACATTTACTAAATAAGCCCAAATAATTTTCTTTAATATGCATCTATATGCTTATTTTAATCTTCTAAATTTTATAACAATTCTAGGTATTTAAGGAATACACACACACACACACACTCACACACACCACTTAAATTCTATTAATTCTGCATCACACTACAGGTAATAAATGGGATATGGGAAACTGTTTTCAGAAAAATATCTTTTAAAAAGTCATTATAGCTAACCCTACTTCTTGACAAAATTATCCCTCTATGTTGCAAGCACAGAAAATGATATAAACCTTAAAATGACAAAATCTTAACACAGCATCATTACTGTTTCTTAAATCAGCTAAATCTTATAAAGTCATGTATGACCAGGATATTTCGTATGATTCGTTCCTTCAAAAAGTACAAATTACACATATCACTTTAAATGAATGCTGTTTTTCTAAAGCAAAATTTGCTATATACAAAAATAGTTTAAATTTTGCAACATCTGAATTAATTTTAATTAGCTACAAGGAAAAAGGAGAGCAAGAATAAACTGCTTTCAGCTGTCTGACCTGCTTGTAAAACGTTTCTACATTATCTGGTCTAGTGACTATACTTTAAGCAAAGATGAAAAACTCACCTCGACTCACTGGGTGGCTTGCACACCACAGCCACACTGTGGGTGGCCTGATCCTGTTAAAAGTCGTCTTTGTAACATGATTGTTTTATCTAAATAATGTTTAAATTCTGTTGAAATTTTAAAGGCCTGATATAAAAACTTCGTTTGGTCAAAGAGCTGTTTTTCCCACATGCTATTTAATGTGGGTACTAAACCCCTGTTGTGGGATGAGAAATGCGTTTCCTTCTTGCCACCAAGCCACGTAATGAAGGCTTGAGTGAGTACTGAAATCTGATTAGAATTTTAAAACTTTCTTCAGAAAAAAACTATCTTAAAGCATTTGCTTATCATTTGCAAAGTATAAACATCATGAGTTTAAGCTTCATAACTTAAACTTCACATGGAACAGAATCTTTTCTGTTTACTTATTTACATGTAAAGTTTGGGTCTCACACCAGCAAATTCCTTTTTCTATGCAATGAAAGAATTCATAGCAAACAGTCTGAATTCAAATTATTCTCATTTTAAAGTAATAAAAAAATTCCAGTTAATAATTTGAACTCTTAAAAATATGAAAACAAGAATAGGTAGAAAATATACTTACTCTTGAATAAAATACACATATTTTCTAAAGATAATTTTATAGGAAGAAATTTAAAGTGAAATTAAAATTTATGCCAAAATTTGTGAACTGAGAACCTGAATTTATACAAGGTTGAAAATTATAGACACCTTCTGCTAATAAACTATAATTTTGCTGTGATTTATACTGCATTTACAATAAAAATATGGTTCATAATTCTGACAACTGGGAAAGATGCTAAATGATAAAATGTTTCAGAACAATGACACTAAGATCTAGCTACACATCATATATAATCACCAGCAGTCACAAAATGCTCTGAGTATTTCCTACAACTGTAAGGAGACAAAAGCACTGTGCAGAAGATTGGTGGTCTTCATCACATGTGGGACTAATGATGCTGACAAAGACATCAACTGGGTGTCCACAAAATCATCCCATCAAAATCCTTCATGTGTGTTAATCCACATACACCTTGTCTACCGGCACACCACGAATGCCTAATTTTAAGGCAACTGACACGGTTCTGGATATCCACTGAGTGAACACAGAATAAATGTATGTGGACTGGATGGCCATGCATGTATGCCTTTGCCCTCAGAGGCACGGTTTAAGAGATGCTGATGCTAGTCCTCAAATATTCTTTCTCTTTGTCTGAGAATGGCCTCCTCAACAGTTCATTTGGATAATGACTATCACTGTCTCACACATGGGCCCCATTTATTTATATATTTAGAGTAGACATTATGCTGTCTCCTATTTCAAGGTGACACACTAGTCTCTTTCTTTGTAAGGACAACTTAAGATGAGAGATCACAGAAGCGAGATGTGTGCATGTGCGTGTGTCTCTGTGTGTGTGGGTGCCTCATAAGAATATAGGGGCTGCAGTAACACAGGGTGGTTCCCAACCATCACACAGTTTGTCCCAGGGAAAAACAAGGTATTGAGAGCAGAAAAGCAAATGTGAAAGCAGCTGAAGAATAAAGTACCTCAAAAATACACACTGACACTCGGCAAAGGTAGGCCCCTCAAAGACTGAACCTGCTCTGTGTGCCTTTGTTTCAACAGGCGCCAGGATGACTAGTTGCTTTCTGTAACTGGGCGACAGAACACAGTGTCTGAGACAGTGTGCACTACTTACTCACACAACCATGTCACATCCTGGGGCCCTACAGACCCATGTGGTATGCGCACGCGCGCGCGCACACACACACACACACACACACACACACACACACATGCTATCATCAGGAATGAGAGAGCTAAAGCTGTTGGCTCTCATGAACCAATCTGTTTCAACACAAGTTTGGGAAAGGCTAAAAATTAGGGCTGGCTCATCTTTTTCTTTTTTGAATGCAATTTACTAAATATTTACCAAACAACCAATTAGTAGAACTCAGTTTTTTTCTCAGACTTGATTCTTACTGATACTACACACACACACACACACACACACACACACAAAGAGAGAGAGGGAGAGAGAGAGAGAGAGAGAGAGAGAGTTATTTAGAAGGCAGCTTGACAACAGAACCATTTAACAAAAAAAACAAAACAAAACAAAAAAAAACAAGAAGAGTAGATTTCCCCCTAGGGCTTAAAACCTTTCCAATATAGGTTTGATAAGGATCACGGAGATGTTAGGTGTCCTCATGTTAGTTATACCACTATTGCACTGGTGCATTTATCATGTCTGGCAGGTCAATTCAATAGCATGCTGGGTCCAGTTCTGGGTAAGACTGTATTGATATATTTTCTATCCAAAAAGCATGCAAAGCTCATTTGCCCAATTTAATACAAAAGGATGTAGTAAAATCCAAGAAGACACTTGGTGATCAACTCTCAGGAATTCCAGACTCAGGTTACACATAAACTCAACAGAATTTTCTCCTCTATTCTTTCCTTGCATCCTAAACTGGCTCCATTACCTAAGACTAGAAATGTAAATGTCTCACAAACCATTTTTCCTTTCTTAATTGCATATATGCAACCAATATTTCAAAACTCCCATCTTTCTTTCTGCCCTGCCATGAGCTCCTTGCGTATTTCAGCTATTGAGCTCACCAGAACTGCTGCTGCCCTTTATCTGGTCTCCTGTTGAATCTATAGTGACCCCATCTAACCTACTCTTCTAAGTACTCCATCTCATGGCTTCCTTACTGAGAACTCTGTTGGGCACAGCTGGCATTTATATCCCTCCTGCTCACTAGCTTGCAGCCTGTCTCCTTTCTAGAGCCACTGCCTCCCTTGTGTGCTGCTGAAGACCCTTCAAGAGACACATCTCTATCCACCTACCCCACTGCCTACCTGCTTATCTGTGTGGATGTATCCTATGTCTCTTTTAAGATGCAGAAATGGCTTTGGTAAATACTTGTTTGCGTAAAATTGAGAACATATTCATTTTAACAAGGTTTATGACTTGGTGCTCAGAGGCAAAAGCCCAACAAACCCCAAGACAAGCAATAACCACAGGAGTGATAAACAAAGGGAAGGGTTTTAAGTCCTGTTAAATCCAGAAACTTAGCTGGAATGTCCAAGGAATCATATTCTAACATCAGGGAAATCCTACACCAAAGGTAGCATTCTTTCTACAAAATATTTTCTTATTAACATCACTGGACCTATGAAGAAATGGTTACATAAAGGCCCAGGATGTTCTATTCATGGGACTAAACTGAGCCATAAAAACAAAATTCACTTCACTTCATATCCCTGCATTCATAAAATCTCTAAACATCTATGTGAGGTTGCTTCATTTTTTTAACTCTTCTTTACAAGGGAATCGTATATTCAAGGAGTATCTTATGAACATCATTACTTCATATTACACATTGACTACATGTATCAAACATAACTTACATTTAAAACACGCAACAGTTTTAATAATAGTGCAAATTAATTTATGTGATGAATTTCTTCTAAGTTATTAGGGTACCTTGGAATATTAGAAAAAGAACAAAAGGGGAAATGGAAGAAACAGAAGTTGGGCCTACAACTTTTATAGAATGTTCTAGAGTATGTCCCTTTGGGGAAAGGCAAAGTGTAAATAAATAGACATTGCCTGGGCATCTGCTGTGCAGGAACTGAGGCTCTCTGCCCTGTGTGCTGGCAGATCTGATGATGGAGATTCAGGTGTCCACTCAGTAATAACCCTGGCTGCTGTCTCAGTGCCTGTCTGTTTCCAGGTAGCAAATTACAGTTCTTGAGAAATATATCTTCAGATTATGGTTTCTCGTAAGTAAAATTTCATTCTATTGTCCTTCAGGTTTTTTAAGTCATTATTTAGAAGTAAATGCTAAAACGTAACTCAAGACCTTGCCCTGGGAACTCCCTCAGAACTGCACTGTACCTGCTTATCAAGGCCATTAATAGTCTTAGGTAGTAGAGCAAACTTACTATTGAGGACATTCTCCAATTTCTGTGTCATGGATCCTTCTACTTTTTCTGTTCCATCTGCTTCTAGTTTTTGATGGATAGCTAGGAGAAAGCAAACAAAACTAGTTACAATGTGGGCCACTTTAATGGACAGAAAATCAAAAAGCTTTTCAAAGCCGTGAAGAACAACTTTACAACTTGTTCTACTATTTTCACCATTCAAGAGGAGCATACACATGCAACATTCTGGGGAACCAGATGATACTGTTTACACTGCTCACAGCTTAACAATATTCAAGTAGTATAGAACAGACACACTCATCTGGTCTTCAATATAGGTTACAAAAGAAAAGAAAACGAGAAAGTGGGACTTCAGGCACTGTGGGTCTTTAGCACAATTTTCAAATGCGGCCATAGGAAATCATTCTTCTATCTCAGCTTTACTTTGCAAAATAGAAAGTACTATTTGGGTTCTACCAACCTCAAAAAAAATTAGTTATCGACCTGGACTATCACATGGGGAATACATATTAGTCCTCTTACATTCGCAGTAAGTTCCTGGAGGTTCCATGGAAACATTTCAGAACACATATCAGTGCACCAACACTGGGTAAAGAAAGCGTGCGTGCGAGTGTGCGTGTGGGCGGACGGGTGTTTACATTCCTTGACTCTGATAAAGAATACTGGAGAATGAAGAGGGAAGGTTTAAAACAGCTATCAGGCTTCTTTTGGTAAGGAACTGAGACTATAATTTCAAATTTTAAAGCTGTGACATAATGAAGCCAGCACAGCAAACACTAGTTGAACTGTGACTAGGCACGAAGCGCTGCACTTCTGAGGTGCATGTGTCATCCACTGACAGTGATGTGCATCCCAGTATTTATCTGAACGATGAGAAGACCGTGGTAACATGCAAATAAACATGTCTGAGAAGGTCACAAAGGCGAACTTGGAATGTGAATCCGGGCAGCCAGGGTCCAGTCCTTGAACCCTCATTTATTCCATGTTGCCCACACAGTACAGGCTACCTAGGCTTCTGTTTCCTTATCTGTAACATGAGAGCAGTAAACTTCCTGTGCCTTTAGGGAACTGTACTCACTTGTAATGAAGAGGTTTCTCCTCACCACAGTGCAGAAGCAGCCTGCATTTCTACTTCTTTACACAATTTGCTCAAGTGAAAACCCAAATGGAAGATGTTCCACTCTGTGGTCTTTCAGTGAACTAAACATCTCTCCTGAATATTAATTGGGTACTCACTAACATTCAAATGGTGAATCTGTTACAGATTCTGCTTGATTACCTAGACATAGGTGCCAGATTTGTGCTTCACAAACAAACAAGCCTGCTTTATGTAAATGTAGATGTGTTTATTTCTTTTATGAGACATATAACTCAATTTGACACAAAAACTCAGTAAATTTTTAAAATTTAAATTCAGTGTTCAAACAATGTTCTCAACTCTAGAGAATATTTATTTTTCTGTTCCTTATAATTAGCCTTTAGTCCTAATTTTGTTCTTAATACTACATTTTCCTATAATGTTACCTCAATTTTTTTGTTTTACATCCTAAAACACACAAACTGTTCCTGTATTGAATTGAAGCAACACATTCATAAAAAGAAAAACAAATACACGGGGGAAGAATAGTCACTATGTAGTAAAGAAAATGTGAATCTTTACTGGCTCAAACTTAAATTACACAGTAGAAATGACCCAGCATATTCCCACACATCAAAGTTTAAGCTTACATTCAATTTGTAAAGTTAAATGGAAGAGAATGTCCCAGCGTCTACGCATTAGAAGCTACACTAAGGAGAGTGCTCCAGGGAAGCAGATCTGCTCACAGCACATTTAACACGGCTGCGATGCTCTGACAAGCTTGGTTGCAAAAGCAGAGCTGGCCCCTATGAAGCTCACTGTCCTGAGCAGGAAGGTAGCACATGTTCCATAGTCTCACTGCACATGTTATTCTCTAAGTGAAAACTAACAATCCAGGAAACTGTGTGGCCGCATTTTCTGATGCTGACATAAGCCATCACTGATCAGCAGGTCAAGACAGGGTGACCTGCTTCTCTGAGCTCAGTTTACAGCCCTTTCTGCTGACAGAGCAACTTCCTCTAACCCATCCCTACCACAGCAGAGCCACTGTCAAGCTGTCAGCCAAGCATGAGGACTAAGAGACACTGGGATCTGATAAAAGCAATCCTATTTTCCAGAAAATTAAACCAAATAACCCAATGTCTGGTTCATTTGGCCTTTTATTTTCTCTGAAAACATTTTTAAATAGAATAACTCAATAAGCAACTGGGTACATGATCACAGGTTTGTTATTGTTTCTAATCTATTAAAAACTTAAATATGTGCAGTAGTTGAACATCATAAGCTTAAAGCTAGGAAACAAAAAGGTATTATAAGAGCACTAGTCAAAGAAAAATCAAAGTTCTAGGAAAGTGTTATTTCTTTTGAACTACATCATTGTTTCATTGTCTGTAAAACACAGACACTGAGTAAAATATGAAACTGCAACTTCAGTCAAGAAACTCAAAACGCCTAAGCATGCACTTACATAGATGTCACTGTTAAATAAGCCACGGGGGGTGGGGGGGATATATGGATGCATTGCTATGCAAGGCCATATTATATGCTCTAACCACCATGCTTGCTGCTAGCCTATAAGAGACAGAACACTAAAGCCAGAACAGAGACTATTTCCATAAACAACCACAGAGTAAAAATGTCATAGCTCTATCCTGCAGTCATTACCTTCATCATTTTTTTTTCTTAGAGTTACCCTTAAAAGCACGCCATGGGCAGTTCCAGATCTATTCAGATAGGCTGTAGCTTAGTCACATTAATGTCCTAGACAAGAGATGGACAGGATGAAATGCCGCTTGCTAATTCTAATTCATTTAAATGTCCACTAAACATTTGGTTTCTATTAAATATCATAGAAAACTTCTGTCAGTGCTAGAGGTTAGGTGCTGACCGTCCTAAAAGACACCCGCACGTGACAGGTTTGATTACTGTGGTGGTACTGGAAGGTGGGTCAGTTGGGCATGCCCTTAAAGGAATACTATTGCTTTGGGCCTTGCCTCTGGTTCCTTTTTGCTTTCTGTTAAGAATGTCCTGCCATGCACTTCACCATGACAAGATGCCTCACTAGAGAACCAAAGCAACACCCACTCCCAAACCTAGGCAACTTAGAACAAAATCCCTGAAACCAAGAGCCAAAACATATTTAGTTATAGTAACAGAAAGTAACAGCTAACAGAGTGGCTAAACCATATGTTACATTTAAACTAGGCAAGTAACCTATGCTTCCTTTTCTTAACTATACTGCAAATAAAAACTAATAAAAACAAAACAAAAAGACCTAATAAAAACAATCTCAGCTGCCACATAAAGACAACAGGTAGGAATGACTCACTTGGATAACTGAGTCCTAGCACTCTGCCTACACTACATCATACATCAATAGATATGTACCAGACAGAAAATGCCAAAACCCTAGCTTGGCTTCAGGATTCCTGGAATAGCTGCAACATGGAAACTGGTAGTGAGCTGCTTGTGTATGGATTCTGCCTTGGTCTCTTTATGTGCTGTTAAGGACATTCATTCAGTTTGGCCACAGCAAAACAGTCACAATCTTGGGGTTGCCACCAAAAACAAGTGACCAGTCAGATCTAAATGCACAAACTCCAAGGGCATTCAGGGAAATGGTAAAGGAACAAAGGAGTTGAACCAAAGGTGCCACTGAGCTCAGAAGGGCCTTTTACATCTGCTGCATAATTTATGCAGCAGAAACATTTCTCAAGCTAAAGGCTTGCTAGGGGCTTCCCTGAACAGCAGCTGGAGACCCTCAGGAGCATCAAAGCCACGGAAGAGTGGGAGAAAACAGCAAAGTGTAAGCTAGGGAAAGACACCTTTTGCTGGAAATGACACAATGCTTGTCACTTTCTGACTAAAATACTGGTGGGCATTCACCAGTATTTTATGAAAAAAAAATGCAAAATAAAAGTCAAAGCAACTAAAGATTTCAAACTGTATATTTGGTTGAGATCAACTGAGAAAGTAGACTTGGGCTGGCTCTCAAGCAGTCTATACAGTAACAACCACCCATGGGGGATATCTTGAAGAGGACTGGGCTTTGGTTTTATCACTCTGACCCTTTATTTATTCCAGCAAACACAAGACATCAAAGACTAGCATCATCAAAACCTGCTTTTGAGCACTGAAGGCATTGGTTGGCACCCTCCAAAGTCTATAAAGCACAAAAATAAGCAAATGGAAACAAGTCATTTCAGTATGTTCTGTAGGGCATGTGTCTTCTTGTCTCTCACTTATGCCCTCCTCCTTCTTAATTCAAGGCTAAACAAATATATCAATCATTTTCATGGAGATGAACAACTAATTTATATATACAAATAAAAGAACTATATTGGCTTAGGATTTCTTCTTAATAAAACCATCACTGGAATCAATGTCTACATTGGAATCAATGTCTTGCAGTCCAGTGGCAGACAAAGGCTCTCAGAATAGTGTTCTGCTTGTGAGTGACATAATAAAAACAGAACTTCAAGGTTTACAAAAGGCATTGTGGATAGGACTAAGGTACGGATCAGCAGGAGAGCACTTGCCTAGAATGAGTAAGAGTAAGGCCTTGCATTTAATTCCCAGCACCAAAAGTTTTATTTCGTTTTGTGTTATTTAATTTAGTTTATTTTGTGTGTATGTATGGCTGTGCACCACATGTCCTGGAGGCCAGAAGAAGGCACTGAATCCTTTGGAACTGGAGTTATAGCCAGGGATCTACAATGAAATCAAATAATACTGATGTACTAAAAGAATGTGACAATAAAATGATATTTTGCTATGATCACAATCAGTGCCTTATTCAGTCATCATTGCAGCACACAGGAATAGTTGCAGAGACCCACAGCCAGACATGAAGAGAAAGTCCTTGGAAAACACAGGTCTAAATGGGATGTCTCCATCAAATTCCCCCTCAGCCCTAACCCCAAGTTCAGACAAACCTTCAAAAGAAGAGGCAGAGTGTAAGAGCCAGAGGATATGGAGGACACCAGGAGAACAAGGCCCTCTGAATCAACTAAGCGAGGCTATGTGAACTCACAGAGATGCAGGTCTGCACTAGGTCCTCTATATACATGTTACAGCTTTGAGCTTAGTATGCTTATGGACTCCTGAGTGTGTGAACTAGTGGATCTCTGATTCTTGTGCCTGTTCTGGGAGATCTTTTCCTTCTGGTGGATTGCCTTGTCCGACCTCGATATGATGGTTTTGTTTTATCATAGCATATGCTATTTTATCATGTTTGGTTGCTACCTCTTAGAAGCCTGTTCTTTTCTAATGAGAAACAGAAAGGGAAGATTGGGGTGAGGGGGAAGGAATAGAGAGAGAGGAAAACTGTAATCAGGAGAAACTATAATTAGGTTATATTTCTGAGAAAATGAATTATTTTCAATAATAAAAAGAAACAAATTAAAGTATACAGATAAAGTAAAAAGACCATGACAAGGCCTATAACCCAGATATTAATTAATTTGAAAACTATAATGCAGTACTAAAAATAAAAGGTAATCTTTTTTTCCTAGTAAATTCAGCATTTCCCAAACTAAAATAATAATAATAAAAAATAGACAACAGAAACTCTGTGTGTGTGTCTGATGAAGCTCAACCATCACCATCACCACTACCAGCCCTGCCACGCACTAACAGACTTCTTGTGTAACAAGAACAACATGACCTCAGACCAAAATACTGAAACTGAATCCAGAAATACAGTGTTGTTAAATGACACCACGGGGTGGAAGTCAGTGAACTTCCCAGCATAGAATACAAGGTTCAGTGACATGGAAATTAAAAGGGTAGGAATAAGAGAGAGGACCCATGCTAGTTTAAAAGATGACTAAGAGAGTCAAAATAAAATAAAATCCCATCAATTTATATCTTGATTTGGATACACTAGCAACAGGAAAGTTTGGGGACGACTGAAAACTTCTGAACACGACTCGCAATTGACTGGAAAATGAAGAGTTCTTACTAATTTTGTTAGTTGTTCTAGAGTATCATAGTTATACATATAAGGGTTCTCATGAAGGGGCTTATACTAAGGCATAAGGGAAAGAGGCATGCTACTTGAGATTTGCTTTTAAATGTATCATAAAATGCAAACTAACCAGTCTCAAGATAAATCTAACATACTGACAAACCAAGTATTAAAAAAACCGCTCATAACTGAAATTCTGGTATACTGGGGTTGGCTACACTAACAAATATAGTGAGAAATCAGAGAAACAATCTCACTCATGATAGCTACACACATAAAAAAAAAAACCCTATAAAACAAACAAAATCTTGGTATAAATCCAATGGTGTGAAAGAAAAAAATAAAGCTTTTAAGAAACTGAAGAAATAAATTGAAGAAGATTCCAAAAGATGGAAAGACCCATAAAAATGGCCACCCTATCCAAAGCAAGCTACAAATTCAATGCAATTTCTATCAAAATTCTAATACAATTCTTTACAGAAATTGAAAAATATCTTACATTTTACTTGCAATCAATCAATCAATCAATCCAGAGCAGTCCAAATCACCCTGAAAGTAAAAGACTAAGGGGCGATCACATCCCTCATTTTAAGCTCAAGCTCCACTACAGAGCTGGAATATTATTATTATTATTTTTTTTTTTTAAAAAAAAAACAAAACTGCATGGTATTGATAGAAACAAACACATTAGTCAATAGACTAGAACTGAGGACCTGGTTATATTTATGTAACTATCCTTGACTTTTGGCAAAAAGTCAACAATACACACTGAAGAAAACAGCATCTTCAATAACAGTGCTCATCAAACTAGAGGGCTACACGTAGATGTAAGTAGGCCCTAATCTTTCACCCTGAATAAACCCCAATTTCAATGATCAAAGACTCTGTTCAGAGGAGAAAGTAGAAAACATGCTTCAATGTGTAGGCACAGGAAGGACTTTCTGAATGGTATCCAGGTAGCACAGGCATTAAGACCAAGCAACAGCTGATACATGGGACCTCTTGAAACTAAGAAACTTCTGTGTAGCAAAGGACATCTTCATTCAAGGGAAGAGGAAGTCTAAAGAATGGGAAACACCAGGTATACATCTGACAGGGTTTCTGTCAGGAATATACAAGGAACTGAGTAAAAGCCTTAAATAACAATCAGATTAAAAATGTATGGCATGGAACCAAGGGGAGTTCTCCAAAGAAGACCTACAAATGAGAAATATTTTTTAAAACACTTATTCATTGCTGGTGGGAATCCAAACTGATTTCACTATGAAAATCAGTGTAAAAGTTCCTCAAAAACATACAAAACTATCTACCATGTGATCTGGCTGTACGATTCTTGGGCAGATGCCCAAAGGACTCTAAACCTCACTACAGAGACACTTCTTCATCCATATTCATGGCTGCTCTTCACAACAGCAAGATAATAAAATAGCCTAGCAGTCCTTCAATTCATGGGTGGATATTGAAAATGTGGTACATGTATATACATCGGAATATTATCTAGCTGTAAAGAAAAGTGAAATTCACAGGTAAATGGAATGAGCCAGAAATAATCATTCTGAATAAGGTAGCCTAGACCAAGAAAGATTAACACACTCCCTGGTTTCTTACATATGTGGATATTAGCTTTGAATTTCCAAAGGAGAACGTTACATCTGGAATATATAAATTTTAGGCACAAAATATATATATCCACATATATGCAAATATGTGTGCACACACACATGTACTGATAATGCAGTAGAGTTACCCTCTAATGAAGGCTAGGAGGGGACACAATGCCACAAGCCATAGACATCAAATAAAAATCTGAGTAACAGGTGTGGTGTGCTTCTTTAAGTTGTTGGTCAGTGGTGTCCCACAGACCCCTCTAAAACATTTTTGTCATTACCATTGCTACTGTCATTGTTCTTAGTTCCCTCCAGAACCTGATGGCAAGACATGGAAAAATCCAGCTGGTACTAACCTAGAAACTTCATCTCTACTATCTAGCTTTCATATGCTAGAAGGTGCTATACATGCTACAGGGAAGAAACCTCATCAACATTCTTAACTGGCTGTGAGTCCTGTGAGTCAATAATAACTGGCAAGACATGACCACTGGTACAATAGTGGCAGGAATGTCATGGGAGTAACCGACCTACTTTCTGACAGGATTCCAAATCTCTTCCATAAGTCAGAACTTATATCTTACTTTTGAGTGGCACAAAACCCATGGATGGCAAGATCCTAGAGGAGAACCATCATAATAACTTGCCCTCTGTTATTGATACATATCAATAACAGATATGTAGATGTATCTTCATATACATAGATGAGTGCATTTCTCAATCTTCATTAGAGGTGTTTCTTTATGTAGATAGAGATCAATACGGGACTTACAACTGATTGATGTGTAAAGAGACTTGAACACCCAGCTCTAAACTGGACATCTACATCAGAGCTCCCTCTACCAAGGTTCAAGAATCATTGCACAGAAGAGGGCACAAAAAGATTGTAAGAGCCAGAGGGAGTAGATACCTGCGGTGAATCAGTATGGTCAGATATGCTAACTTTGTTGTACACATGAATTCACAGGGACTGGGACTGTATGTGTAAGACCTATACCATATCAAGCCAACACAGAAGGAAATGGAGAGATGTTTCTAAAGTTCCTCCCCCATCTGAGGAGCTGATGAGATGTTGAGGAGGGAAGTATGTATTAGTGACTATTCTATTGCTGTGATAAAGCACCATGACAAAGGCAAGTTATAAAATAAAGGGTTTATTTAGGCTTATGGTTCCAGAGGGTTAGAAGTCCATGATGACAGAGTGAACACATATTTGCTTGAGAAGGAAGCTGAGAGCTGACATCTTGAACCAAAAGCACAAAACAGAAAGTGCACCGGGAATAGTGTAGAGGTCTGAAACCCTAAAGCCTGCCTTCATTGACATCAACCTCTAACAGGGCCCCACCTTCTAAGTGGACCCAAATTGCACCTTCAACTGGCTACCAAGTAATCACATTTTGGGAGATTTTGGGAGACATCTCACTCAGACCACCACAGCATGTCAGTGTTAATCAAGGATGCAGGTCCAAAAGTGTTACCCATTCTCCATTAGATGCCCCCAACCACCCAGGCAAATACAGGTACAACTAAATAAACTCACTGATTTAAATGAAAAAAATCAGTTAAAAAAGAGAACATGAAGTTTAGAGACAAAGAGTGATAGGGGAAATAGGAAGGAAATTAGAAGGGAGAGAATGTGCATAGAGTAGATCAAAACATATTATATGCATGTATGAAATTCTCAAACAGTAATCCCTAAGCTAATGTAATACAGCACATAAAGGACTCAAGAAAGAAAAATCACATGCTCATCAAAATAAATTTCAAAAGGCTTCTGACAAAGTTCAACATTAGAAAAATAGGAACAGAAGAAACATTTCCTAGAATAAAGATTATATCCAATAAATCTGTACTAACATTGTACTAATCACAGAAAAGTAAAAAGTGGTTCCCCTAGGTTCTCAACTTATGGGTCATGACTTCTTTGAGGGTCAAATGACCCTTTTATGAGGGTCACCTAAAGCCATCAGAAAACACAGATACTTATGAATCATAACAGTAGCAAAATTACAGTTATAAAAATAATTTTATGGTTGGGGGTCACCACAACATTAAAAATTATATTAAATGGTCGCAGTGTTAGGAAGGTGGAGAACCACTGCTACCAAGGCAGGACTGAGGTGGGTGCTTTGCTCTCTCCATTCTAATTCAATACAACACTTGAAGTCTTGGCTGGGGGGGGCGGGTAGGGGAAGCAAGAGAAATTAAGGGAAAAGAGATAGGAACGGAAGGCGTTAAATTATCACCATTTGCAGTTTTTGTAGGAATGTTTTCTCCAGAACAGAAAGGTAGGTTCATAAGACTCAGGTTTAAAAAAAAAAATCAGTCACATCTAGGAAATGAGAAACAGTCTCTTAAGAGACCCTGCCCAGCTTAAAACAGAGGGTTTCTCTGACCTGAAGAGCCACCTGCAAGTTGAGCAAAGAGCTCCAGAAAGGCACTTTTGTGAGTTCTCACTCATGTTGGGATTGGCTTCTTTGGTGATGCACTCCTGTTCCTCTAAGTAACCCTCACCTGTACTTCTGTTAGTAACCTCATGGTTCATCAAGTTGGACTTAGCTGCAATCATTACTTTGGTCTGTCAGAGGTTCCCTGTCTGTGGTAAATAGGCACAGATATGTGTGTTGTATCTCCCTAGGAAAGATCTGTGACACAATAGCAGTTGACATGACCTTAGATCTCTTAGAAGAAGGGATTTTATCAGAAAACTCTTAGCTCAATAAATACTTTCAGCAAAGTAGCAAGGTATAAAAATCAACATCAAAAATAGTAGCTTTACTATCCGTATACCAATAATGAATGTAGAAAAATAGAAATCATGAAGAGAATTTCATACAGTGGCCCTCCAACAGAAAAAAATGAAGCAAATCTAGGAATAATCTTAAGAAAGTAAAAGGTCTCTACAGTGAAAACTTTAAAACACTGGGAGGAAAAACGAGAATGTTACAAACTAGAAGAATCTCCCATGTTCATGCACTGGCAGGATTAGTACTGTGAAAGTGGCTGTTACTGACAGTTATTCACACATTCAATACAATCTCTATCAAAATTCACATATCATTCTCTACGCAAATAAATAATCCTCGGTTTCAAAACACTCAATAGCCACAGCAATCCTGAGCAAAAAGAAAAAAAACTGGAGACTGGAGGTATCATACTATTTAAGTTGTGTGCCACAAAAAGAAAAATAGCACAGTACACACACACACACACACACACACACACACACACACACACACACACAGAGGCAGACTAGTGGAATAAAAGAGAAGACCCAAAAATTTTTGACAAAGGTGTCAAAAACATATACTGGAGAAAAGAAAGCCTCTTTAACAAATGGTGCTGGGGAAATGGTATCCACATGTTGGATATCCATAGAATGATACTAAACCCTTATTTCTAATATGTTTTTAAAACAAACAAACAAACAAAAAAAACCAAGCAAACAAGTAACAACAACAAAAATCTCCAACCATCCTGCACAAAATGAATCCTGGAATTGTGAAAGTGTTCAAAGACAACAGAGAAAAACCTTTCAAAATACAGGATCAAGCAAGGACTTTCTGAAAATGACTACAATTATTCAGGAAATAAAACCACAATTTGACAAATGGGATTGCATGAAATTACAATCCTTGGCACAGTAAAGAAAATAATCCCCAAAGACATATCCTACAGAATAGAGAAAAGCATTAATAGTGATACATCTGACAGGGGATTGATATCTAGAATATGGACAGAACTAAAATATATATATCAAACCTCATAATAGTTCTAGCACATGGAAAAAGGATATGAGAAGGTACTTCTCAAGAGATGATACATAGAAGCCCAATAGGCAGATGAGAAAATGATTACCATCTTTAGTCATTAGAGAAAGTCATATGCAAATTACACTGAGATTCCACTTCACTCATCCAAGTGTGATCATCAAGAAAGACAAACAACAAATAGTGCGGGCAAGGATACAAGCATTGAGTAGGGAGAAAGAACTGTTACATAGTGCTAGGACTGTAAGCCAGTGCAGCCATTATGAAGACCCCTCAAAAGATGAAAAATGGAGCTATTATATGATCCAGATATGCCATTCCCAAAAATGCACTCAAAGGCATCTAAGTCAGCATACCAGAGAGATGACCTGAAAACTCATGCTTACTGCAGTGTTACACACAATAGGCAAGGTATCAAGTTAGCATAGGTGCCCACCAACAGATGCATGAATAAAAAAAAAGTGACAGATTATAGATGATTGATAGATGACATAAACAACAAACAGTTTTATTCAGCCACAACTAAGAATGAAATTATATCTTTACATGAAAAAAGATGTACTGGAGTTCATTCTTAATAAGTGAAGTAAGCAGATCCAGATGCTACATCTTCTCCACATACACACAGAGGGAAATGGAAGGGGAACTATCTGAGAGAGAAGAACAGGAAGTAAATAGAATCAAAGTGCATAATATACTTGGAAAAAATTATGAAATAATCACTTTGCACAGTGAGTATAACCAGGTAAAATAAGTTAATGAAAGAAAAGAAGAAAGATTTCTAGTATACACAACTCTACATATGATATGATCTCATTGTAATATATACTCTCATATTAGCAAAGAAAAACAGACAAAAGAAAATACACCGCAATGTTAATATGATTACCTCCATCAACAAATAACTCACTTATTATTTCTGGTTTTCAATAATATCTTTCTCTTTCTTTAAAAAACAAAGAAGCCAGATTTATGGCATGTTGCTAATGTTTTCAAATTGACTGTCAATTGACTATATTAATTATTTTGTATACGCTATAAAGTAATTAAATTACTACATACTAATATCAGTATGACCTTTGTTCAAGCTGAAGCTCCCCACGAACTTCTAGATCAGAGGTCTCGACCGTCCTAACACTGCTACCCTTTAATACTGTCCCTTGTGCTGGAATGACCCCCAAACATAACGTTCCTTCTACTTCATACCTATAATTTTGCTACTGTTATAAACCACAATATAAATATCTGTGTTTTATAATGGTATTAGGCAGCCCCTGTGAAAGGGGTCATGATCCACAGGTTAAGAACCACTGTCCTGGAGTAATGTCTGGTAAATACCATATTTACATTCCAACCCGAAACTGCTCACATGAGCTCAGGTCTCTCTGATTGCCAAAAAAAATCCTGGTAATGCAGAGCAATATCAGTTACACTTCAGGAACGACAAGGCACCATGGGTCACCAAAGAAGAGACTCTCCTTGCTCCACTCCCTCCCAGCATGTACATTTCACCCAACCAAAGTCCTAACTTCCACCTACAAGGAAGGAAAATATGAGAGACACACTTAGTGAAAAAGAGGAATTAAAAAAAAAAAAGAGTAAGAGTTAAATATCAAATATTTAAACATGTTAAATATTAAAAATCTGTCTTTCTGAAGAAGGTGTAGCCCTCAAATACACAGTTAAGTAAGAAGAATAGGTACGGATGGGTAAGATGGCTCAGTGGGCAGAAGTGCTGCAACCACGCCTGACAGCCTGAGTTCCACACCCAGCACCGTATGGTGTAAAAAAGAACTGACTTCCACACATTGTCTTCTGACCGCCACACATGGTATGGTACACACACATTCTCTCTCTCTCTCTAAACAAACAAACAAATGTCATACAAGTAACTAATTACAGGGACTTTAATTTTCAAAAGTAATCATTGTAAATTTTATTAATGTATATTTATATATACTAATAATATATACAAATACATATTATATATTTTCACTACATAAAAATAATCTAAAGGCAGTTTATTAAAACCTATTCATTACCTTTCACTGCAATATCTAAAGCTCTGATAAGACAATTTTCCTTCCTTTTAATAGGATGTCAGAGCGAGCAGCTGTGACTGTAAATGTCAGGGTTCTCTGGGGTACTGGCTACAAACAATACCACATTTTCATCAGGCCTTTCCAAATAAAACACATAACAGGGAATATTTTTAGAATTAGGCATATGAGTAAGATATCTGTAAAGTGACTTTAAGAATTCTAGAACTTTACCCATTGGGATTCAATTTCTTATCATTCCCAAAGACTGAGCATCATAGAGAGGTATAGGAGTCTCCTGTTTCACATGTAAGATGGGTCAGCAGAGCCTTAGAGACAAATATTTACAGTACTAGGCCATCAAAGAAATTCCAGCCTAGTCTGCAACAAATATTTATGGTACGTTTTAAACCTCTACTTTTATAAATACAGACCAAATGTCACACCCCATAAACATGAGGGGAGCACAGTGTCAGGTTTCCACAGCGGAAGCCCCAGCAATGGCTTTCAGTGGTGCCTCACCTGAGAGAGCATCTTGGGCTTCAAAGAAGGTACTGAGGCCGCCCTTCACATACGCCAGACTACCCTCGCTCTTCTTGTTGGCCTGCCTTTTGAGGTTGGTGACTGCCATCTTGAGCTGCTCAAAACTGAAACAAATTAAGAAATCAACTGTCTGAGACTCCTGACAAGATAATGCATTCTGTGTAAAACACTAGACATGCTAAAGTTCCTGTGAAGCATATACATTAATTCAGTAACTACATAAAGACAAAAAAAAAAAAAAAAAAAAAACCTTTTAAATTCTTATCTAGATCTAAACCTTTTATTTATTGTGATGGCTGACAGATATGAAACTAGTCTTATATGTAGAGATGATAATTCCGAGCATGTCAGGTCCCTAAGAAGTAAGTACAAATGTAGAGATAATATACATGATTTGGCAGACAGAAGTTCTGAGTATTTTCTACTGGCCTAGTTAAGGTGCAGTAGTTCTAAAGCAGATTTTCCACTCCCTCATGCAAGTGTCCTGGAACCCTGAGCATGATGCTCATCTCACTGCTCAATACACAGTCCTCTGTCCTTAATGGCAAAATTACACAAAGCCTGTAGGTGACTCACAATTTAAACAAGAATCAAGGCACATGAGGTGTGTGTGTGTGAAGTACCATGATAAAACCCACTACTGTGTATGCTAGCTTAAAATTTTGCAATAAAGCAACAAAAAATAAGACCATACTATTGTGTCTCCATCAAAAGCCGAGGGAGAAAATGTATTTTTGAAATTTTACTTCCACTTGATCTGACAAAAATCTGTTAATATAATCTGCAATATTGCTTTAAGTAGTAACTCCATACACAAAGCACATCAATTCAGAGTTATGACAGAAAAAATGTGTCCAGAAAGAAAATTAAAAGCTATCTTCTACAATTATAAACTGATTCTTACAGTACTTGCTTTAAAACATTATCAGACCAAAGTTACGTACTAAAATACCAACTTTTCTTCATGTTTTCTAATAATGGTTTTCACTCGGTAAATGAATAAATTATGTTAATATATACTTTAACCCATTGACTTATGGAGAATATACATCTTAAATAGCAATCAATTCTTTATCTAAATGTTTTCACTAGTATTGCTGTTTTAAATCAATCTGACAAAACGTTACAAATGTGATCTTTATAGTATGGGAAAATGTCAAAGGAACACATGACCTTGGAGAGCCAATCACCTCCTCATCGTCACATAACAGTAAGTCAACTCGCGTTTCTGTGCTCTGGGGTCAGAAAAGGCAGGTGCTCTACATTTCGCACAGAATTACCATTTTCATGTGACTGATAAAGACAGACCTCTACTTAGTCCTCTAAGACTACAGGTAGGATCAGGAATAAGTCTTCTAAGAACGACATTTTACAAACACAGAAACAGAGAAACTGACAGTTAAGGACT
Source organism: Rhynchomys soricoides (assembly GCA_019843965.1). Taxonomy (NCBI): domain Eukaryota; kingdom Metazoa; phylum Chordata; class Mammalia; order Rodentia; family Muridae; genus Rhynchomys; species Rhynchomys soricoides. Next base: position 2,125,962 of record JADRCH010000156.1, on the reverse strand, counting down.
CAGCAAAGTCAACTCACAGACCTACAGCTATGTTACCACCTGCAAGGCCAGACTTAAGTCAGTGTTACTACTGCATAAGCCTGCTCTCGAAGCTCCTCAGTGTTCAGGATCTGACGCTGTCCACTAACCTGGTGGTGGAATGATTCTCTATGAGATACCAGGCTGCTGAAAAATTCTCACTTGTAAAATCAGCACTCATACCATGGAATAACGCTTCTAAGTTCTTCTGAGGAAGTTTACATCTAAAAGGAAAAAGAGTTAAAATACATAACAACTGCTCGGATACTAGTATTCCCAAGAACTACACAACAAGTTAACATACAAGCCTGCGTGCTTACATACAAGAAGCTATCAAGAACATATGTGAATATATGCATGGAATATACTTTCTATATTATGACTGATTTCCTACCATGTTAGCTTTGTTGTGGCAACTTGACATTTAAAATTAACCAGCGCAGGTGGAATCATTTCTTTACCCTGTCATTGTCCTATCTGAGATGAAATCTGGCCTGTCATTGTCCCATCTGAGGTGAACACTGGCCTGTAATTGCACTAACTGAAGTGAACACTGGCCTGTCATTGTCCCATCTGAGGTAAACACTGGCTTGTCATTGTCCTAACTGAGGTAAACATTGGCCTGTCACTGTCCCAACTGAGGTGAACACTGGCCTGTCACTGTTCTAACTGGATTGAACAGATGTTTGTTTTTCCTCAGGAAAAGTTCACACCATGTCTATCCTGACCAGACCCTGTCCCTAGGCAAACAACCTTGCAGATTTGGCTGCTGACCCACATCCCTGTTTGTAAGATGAAGTCCAAGTTCTTAATTCCACAGTCAAGAGTTTCTCTGTCCTAAACCTGCTCATCTATTAGGACTCATTTCTGCAACTCCAGTTCTCACACTAAAACCTTCAGAGCCTCAAACAGAATAGACCTTTTGGTACATGTCATATTTGTGTGTACTTTATTCCTCTGACCTGCTGAGCCCTTTATCAAAAATGTTTCCCCAGCCCTGAAAGACTGCTCAAGCCAAATAATACAATATAAACAGAACATCCCTTTATAGACTGATACCTTTACATTTTCTTCAATGAGAAACACCCCTACACTAAAAGAAAGTACGGTAGTTCAAGCGTTTCTACATCTAGAGCCTTAGCATCTAAGTATTACATACACAGCTCCACACATTCTAAGGAGCCTCATCTTCACCCCAAGGTGGTATCTTTGCTTCCTTTTTCTAGCCATGATCAAGAGTTGATAGACTGACTTACAGAGGGGTAGGTGGTGACAGGCTTTTTATCCTTCCTGTTAGTTACTGTATCATACTGTAGGCTAGTACAGGCACTTAAAACCTGGTTTCGCATTGACTCCTTACTCACAAGGTAACAGAAGGCACAGGAGTCCTGACCCTAAATTTTTAGTTATCTTGGACAGACCACCCCGGACAAGTACAGTTCTCTGTAACAGCAAGGCTGCATACTGACACAAAAGTCATCACCTTATAAGAAGCAGATTGGCCCACTCATGGGACACCTTAGTTAAGGTTTTATTGCTGTGAAGAGATACCATGACCACTGCAACTGTTATGAAGAAAAACAGTTAATTAGGACTGTAGGTTTAATCCATCATTATCATGGAGGGCAGCATGGCAGCACACAGGCAGACATGGTACTAGAGAAGGAGCTGACAGTCCTACATCTCGATCCACAGGCCACAGACAGAGACTGCCACACAAGGCCTAGATTAAGCAAATAAAACCTCAAAGCTGGCCTCCACAGTGACACAATTCCTCCAACAAGGCCACAGCTCCTATTAATGTCATTCCCCATATATGGGCCAAGCATTCAAACCCATGAGTCTATGGGGGCTATTCCTATTCAAACCACATGCAGAACAGGAGCTTCTTCAACACACTTGTAGAATCTAAATTGAGAGAGTGCCCATTGAGAGCACACCTTGGCAAGGACTAATGAATCATACATACCTACTGCCCTACCCCAATCCTGTCTTCTTTTAATCCTCAAGTACATGTAAGTTATCTGAAAATGGACTTGAGACCAATGTCTTATCTGTCCTTCCTAATGTGATCATGTCAGAGGCAACAACAACTGAGACACAGTCACCTGCAGCAGCCTAAGGGGCTCCCTTACATTTTAAAAAACCTTAACCTAGATAACACTGGATCCTGAACAAACACAGAAGAGAATTTTGGGAGGAGCCACTATGAAGCAGAGCTGGGTTTGTTAAAAGACATCTTCAACAGAGATTCCAAGCTCATGGTTAATAAAAGAAAAGGGGATCATGAAAAGCATAAGCCATGTGAGGGAGTATGAGCTGGGCTTTTCTAAGAGAGTGGCACTCCACTCTCTTTACAACAGCCATATATGACATTCTGGTGGCTTCTGATGCTACTATCTTTAAAGAGTTACTTTGCTGGTATTGTTGGTAGCTGAGGCTACCTGCTGGTTACAGGTCCTGGCACTTTAGCTCTAAAACTCCAGGTCCAGGGCTAGGGCAGGATGAAAGAGAGGAAACAGGGTCATTCCAGAGCCCTCGCCAGTACTGCCACAGGAGGCCTGGACTCTGCTCTGTGGGGACCAAACCCTATTTGGGCCCTGTGTACATTTTCACACATTTCCTGAGGGTGGCTTTCAGCGACCTCCATCCAGGGCCTTTAGATGCATTCGCTTCCTCCTTCCGTTTACTTACACTGGGTTGTCACTCCTGGGACGCTCCACACAGCACTAGCATCTGCACTGGGGACAGTGACAGCTGCAAGCCAAGCATGTGCTGCTCTCCTCTTACCTTGTATTCAGAGACCCCACTCAAATCAGTGATATCTGAGAAAGGCTAATGGGAATCTTCCTGGAAAAGGTCTCACATTCCAAAGAGAACTCAGAAAAATAGCCATTCTTTTACCCCTGGACATCATTAGCCACGTTTCAACACCAGGGATTGTGAAAAGTGTACGTAATTAGGAAGGAAACTGGTTTATCAGAAGAGCAAACCTGAGTTCCACAAACCTCAGTGACATGACTAAGAGTGTATCACCTCTGAATTTAGTACATTGTAAAAAAAGGGACTGTCCTTTTTGTTTAAGACAAATGAACTGGCATTTCCCATTACCTATAGCTGAAGGCATCTTGATTTAATAGTCTAGCCTCAAAAATAAGCTAAAATAAGGTAGCCCCCAGATCCTTCCACCTGTATGAACAGCCTGGGAAAGCAATGAAGCTCTCCAGGTTCATTTACTCCTGAGGATCACACAGCTTAATTATGTTAGAGAGCAAGATGAGTGTTCAGACCCCACCTGCACTTCGCCCAACTAGCTGGGAGGGAGAAACTGGAGGCACCATGAAAACTCACAAGATACTCTCGAAGGAATCAAAGCAGTTTAGTCACTAATCACACCTGCTGCCCTTAAAATGCTTCGGTTAGATGGCAACGTAAACTTAGACTTCATCCTTCTAGAAAGGGTGGCTGAGCAGACACACACACAAAAGGAATGTCTGTAAAACCCATACTAGAAAGCATGCTGTGTGCTTGTGTGCCTCCTTGATGCAGCTTTGGAGAGCAGGAGGGCTGCTGAAGGTTAATAAACTGATGCTGTTCTTTGAAGGCATGTGCCATACTTATTTCTTTCAGCTTTAAATTTCAACAACATAATCTACAAAGTTACATTAAATATTAGAGGAAATTTTTTATTTTAAAATATGGCATAGTTTCTGGACTTAGGCACTGTACCATAGCCTACAAATCTATTTTTTTTTTTTTTTTACAAAATGCTAAGTTAAATTCAAGACAGTTCTATGATCTTCTTGGGAATGATCCTGCTGTCACCCTGTCTTTTTTTTTATAAAGGCAGATTTCTAAATGTACTGGGAAAACTGGTCACTGCTTCTTTCTGTTGGGAATGTGACTCAATAAGACTATAGCCAGATGTATACTGCCCAAAATCCATGTAGAAATAAAACAGATAATATCTACGCACCAACTGACTTGACCATACTCAAGACACCAGCCCCCAGTAACAGCTCACTCAAAAAGTGGGAGATGATTGAAAACAGGAGCCAAGCTCCATTTCTATGCCTTCACTTCATACCAGGACACTGCCAAGACTTTCTTGATAAACATTCTTCTTAGGCGAACAGGACTTTCAAGAAACAAAATCTAGTGAGGACTTTCACTTAATATGAGCCTATTTTTATCTTCTTTTACAGCTTAAATAGTTTGTATTCATTATAACTGGAACCAGGCAAGAGCATATGTATTTGTGACACTCAGCATAGTAAATCAGAAATACAGACCTTTTACAAGCGCAGCCTAGTCTCAGTTAAAGCGAAGTTACCTTTTCAGAGCAATTAGTAACATTTTTATAAGTACCATGGCACCATGTGTGCAAAAACATCAGTTAAAAATTTAGGAACATGAAGGACTTTAACAGTCAAAGGCACCAATAAATGCCAGTTGTTAAAAACTTGTGGGGCTAAAAGATGACGGCATGCATGCTGAGCCCACCAATAAAATATATTAAAACCTGACTCATACCAAAAGCATCAAGGAGCCTATATTATGTTATTCTCTCTTGCTTTTTCATAGTCAAAGAGCCCAGGCACAGCACCATGGGACTCCTCACCCTTCCGCTGTACACCTAACTCGGCTGTAGTGAATCTCACATTCACAGGGCAACTACTGAGTGCTGACTTACCTTCCAAAGGCCGCCTCCCACTAGTCTGAGAAGTCACCAGGACCACAAGTGATTATTTTATGATATGCATTTATACTTCTTCAGACCTTGTTAATTACTGCATTTATACTAGCAAGTAACACTAAAATCTCCATTTTCTTCATCCAATGATTTAATCTTTTTAAGTGATCTATACAGGACATTAAAATCCATATAGGATATTAGTAAAACAAAAGGCAGTAAGGATTCTAATCTGAATGCAACATTATTATCGGAACAAAAGGGTTTTACTGAAAGATATTACGTGTGTTAGGAAACCAGACTCTCACTAACGTCTGACACTCTGCCTCTCCTTTCCCTCACTCTTTCTGTACCTAGGCCAGGGTGCAACTCAGTATAGACATTCAGGCACAACAAAAGGATCACCAAACCCTCCTCTAACAGAATTCAGGAAAATCCATGCAGCTTTCTTAGGTGGGAGGGAGGAAGGGAGCAACAGAAGAAGACAGGGAAGGGGAGAAAACCTATTTGACTAAATAATGCTTAGTTTTAATTTTAACACAATTTATTATTATAAAAACTTAATTGTGATGTGTTTTAAATGTCAACTTGTTACAACCTAGAATCATCTTGGAAAAGGCTATGACAAAGGAATTTTCTAGATCAGGTTGGCTGGTAGGCATGGCTGTTGGGAACTGTCTTAATTGTAAATGAAAGTGGAAAGAGCCCCTTGAATGTGGGTGGTACCATGACCCGAGCTGGGCCCTGGGCTGCTTAAGAGTGAGCTACACGAGTCCTGAGCAGGAAGCCTTCTTATTTCATACATGACTGTGGATGTGGTGTTTTCCGTTCCTGCCTTGACTTCCCTACAATACATTGTAACCTAGAATTTTAAATCAAATAAACTCTTCTTCTCCTAAGTTGCTTTTGGTCAAGACATGTTATCATAGCAACAGAATGAAATTACAATATTTACTTAAAAGGTTTTTGTTCTGAGTCAGGGAGAGGCAAAGTATCACTAAGCACACAAGCCACTATGGCTGCAGAGCTCACCTGTCCTAATGCACAGCCCTCACAAGAGCCCACCGGAAGGCCTGAGAAACCCAGACCAGACCTTGAGTGGTCAGCAATATGCCCTGCATTTCGAATTCAAAGCCAGAGTCTGGCTCTGAGTCACAGGACACTTCCTCTTAAGAGAACTGTAAAGAAATTCCGAAGCAAGCTGAGTCCTTTTGCCATGCCATTTTCCTGCCTGCCTTCCTGTCTTTACAATGCCACTAGAGATGGTTCACATCAACCTGCTCTGTAGCTAGCAGCAGCAAGGCCAAAAGGTAAGACGAGGACGAGACAGCAAGAACTATGGAAAGAACATCTGTCAGAATGAAAGTGAGGCTGGCAACTACAACGATGAGCACTGCTGCAGCACTGCTCAGCTTTGTGTCAACTTGACATAGCTGGAGAACTGGACTCTGAAATGAGAAAACGCCTTTATAAACTGGCTGTAGGCAAGCCTGTAGAGCATTCTCTTAATGAGTGACTGCCGTGTGAGGCCTACCTACTATGGGTGGTACTGAGCTGGGCTGGTCTTATATAACGGTATCTTCCAAGATCAAAACATTCCACCCTCAAGTTCCTTAAGCAGGAAGGTTAATAATGCAAAATAGCTTCTGGAAGTCCCTGAAATTAACCAGATTCACTAGCCCCTATGAGGTAGAGTAAGCATAAAAGCTGAGAATCTCTCTCAAAATGAGGATGAGCTTCAAAGAAGACCCTAAGACTAGAACAGCTGCCTGGAAGAAGTAGAAACAAGCCAAGCTACCTAGAAGAGGTTTAGACAACTTATCACCTAGAAAGAACACTCTCCAACCTGTTGAGTTGCCCACAGGCTGTGCAATGTTATAGGTTCCCGGCCTTTTGAGCTGTCACCCATGCTGGGGTGGGCTTTAATGAAGCAGATGTCTTTGAGTCACTTCTGCTCCTATAAGTAACCATTTTGGCCATATTCCATTAAAACTCACTAGTTCACCAACTGGACTCGGATGGTATCCATACTTTGGCCTGTCATGGGATTCCTATCTGGGGTGAGTAGACATGTGAGTTGTGTCTCTCTAAAAATGTTATGTCACGCAACAGCTGGGAGTCCTAGGTTCTGTAAGAAAACAGGCTGAGCAAACTGCAGAGCAAGCTAGTAAGCAGCACTCCTCCACGGCCTTTACATCAGCTCCTACCTCCAGGTTCCTGCCATGATTTCCCCCAGTGATGGAATGTGAACTAAGAGCGGTAAGTTAAAATAAACCCTCTCCTCCCCAAGTGGCTTTTGATCTTGGTGTTTTATCACAGCAGTAGAACCTTGACTAAAACAGCGGGTCTGTCTCACTCTCCTACAGACAGCATGTGCATCCCCTTGGTCTCCTTCATCTGTAAAGGCTACGAAAGAGCAGTCAGAATGGTCCCCCTTCCCATACTTCACGGCAACCTTAAGAAAAAGCTAACTTTCAGGAGTTTTGATGCAGGCCCTTCATGGGTTTTCTAGCAACTGCAAACCTGTGTATGCATACTTGACAGTGTGCTCAAACATACCTGCCTTTTACTCTTCTATTTTGAACTGTCCCAATCTTAATTTACAGGATATCAAAAACCCTTGTAACAGTTTTAGAATGTCCCCTGCTTTAAATATGCTACCTAGGTATCCCAAGGTCACTAAAAGCTTCTACACTGTAGGGCTTTTCAACAAACAATTCCTACCCAAAATAGACCACTTGAGCAGGGACACCAGAGCAGTGAAAATGCAGTTTGCTCCAAAAGTATTAATGATCTTCAAATGTAGACAGGAAGGTTAGGTATTTAAAGGTTAGTGGAAAAAAATGTCCCTCATTCTTAGAAAACCCAAAATGCAGATTTGGGTGAGATATTAATAGAACTAACTTGCTACCTTCTATGACTGTTCATGAGACAATACCCATCATGTAACTCTGTAATCAGAATTAGTAAGACCAGAAATTAAATTAGATAAAATTAATATATTAGATGAATTGCTTAAATATATGAAAAACGTTGGCCATACTTGGGAATATAAAAACAAAACATTAAATTCACTTATGAAACAATGTATCACTAACTGGCACGATTCTGATCAATATAGCTAGTAAGGTTGGGTTAACAATGTATCACTAA